>JAIFHC010000363.1:0-50000 GCA_021229015.1 Solen grandis | reverse complement strand
AAAACTTTTCTTCACTGAAATGCCACATCTGTAAGCTGCATATACAACAGGAACAATTTTTTAAACAAATATAAAAAAAACAATGTCTGTGTCACCTTCTGCAGCCAATGTTGAAACAAAAAATTTAAAAAAACACAAATCAGGTATTTTATAGAGATAAACTTATAAAAATACTATATGAGGGCTGCGTGATCAGGCAACAGTACTGACTACAGATCTGAAGTTTGCATATTTGATACCCGCTGCAATCAAGAAAAATCCAAGATTTTACCAGATACAAAGAACTAGTCTAAGACACATCATGAGAGGTTAGCGTAAAATGTATGAAATTGTTTCTCATTCAATGTTTCAGCAATAAGAAATGTTATTTTGAACTACCTGTTATGCAATTAAAATCAACAAATATGTTGCTGGGGAAAAGATAATTGAATATCACTAAACAATTCACTGAAGAAACACTTAAAGGGAAGGTTCTAACAAATCAGGCGCATTGATCAGGGCTTATACGGTACTCTGTATTTGATTCAATAAATCCATTAGCTTGAATGTCATCCACTGTTTTGATTAAATCTTTCACAGGCATCAGATCAAAGGTTATAAAGCAATCTATGCAGTGATCAATACAAAATCATGATACAAGAATGATGAAACCTCTGTATGAGGGAATACAATGCTAAACATTTCGTTATGAAAGATTCTCTTAACAACAGTTCTATTAGAGAATCAACTCTGTGTTGTTTGTCTGTTTGAAGTTTGAAACCAATTCTTTCTGTCTGTAAATGCATTTCTGATTGAACCTAAACCAGCATGCATAGCATTTTCAACAACGTCAGCTTTTAAATGCAGAGGACCTCTCAGCAGCAACATCTGTTGACGTCACAGTAAAATGTTGCTGCTGCTGAGAGGTGTTGCTGTACAGAGGTACTGACTGGCGCCCAGGTAAGGAACAGTGGGAGCAGGAGGGAGAAGAGTTAACCATTGCTCAGAGGTGCCATCTTGGGAGATTTTACTGTAATTTTATACAGTATAAAAACTGAAGCTTGATTTTAAAATCTCAATCTTAATATTTTTTATTCTTTATTACTCTTCCTACACCGCTGACATAATACAGGCGTAACCATAGTGACCAGTATTAACTATTAACCCAGATATTCTTTAACCTCATGCAGAGCAGACCAAGGAGCTGTCTGATCAGGGTTTCCTCTGTTTGTTCATACAATATTGTAGCTCAGGTTTTACATTATCCTTAATGGCAAAGAAAAAATCAGTTGTTTCATATACAATTCAAAGTTTAGTAAATTAATCAATATTCATCAAGTAATATAAATTAGTACATGAATATTCATGAGGTATTATGGATAATGCTGTACCTAACTGACTGTGCACAATGATCTAGAAAGCCAGTGGTCCATAGGGCCTATAAATAGGTTAATATTTGAATGATAAACAATCAGCTCTCATTAAATAGCATTCATCTTGCCTGCATTCAGTTAACCATAACACTCGCAACTGTTACAGATTTGGTCCCCAGCTTACACTCTAAACGCTATGGGAAATACAAATAAATACAACAGGGATACAAATGCTAACGTTATAGACTTTAAAGGGTAATTGAACGCAGGACTGAAAATGGTTTGTGATTCTTGTTATCTTTACCTTCTAGCTCATGAATATTCCTGAACAAATTTATGACTTGCTGAATACTGGTATTCATTTGCTGAACATGGAATAGTATATGAAACAATAGATTTTACTTGGCAGTGCAGTCTGAGCTACAATAATTATCCCCTTCCCTCATAGAGGATACCATGAAAAGACCTATGCGAACAGCATAAAACCAGATCAGCCTGCGAGTAACTCGCAGGCTGATCAGGTTTTATGCTGTTCACTGCTCCTCAGTGGTCTGGTAATGAGGATTTTACAATTAAATTTGTAGAGAGTTTGAGAATCATTGTCAGCATGTTTACAAACAGGAATGGCGTTGGACTTTGTCAGTGACCTGAAATATGCAAAAGATGTCTTACAGCTTGATTTCAGTTGTAGATGTTATTAAGTGCAGGTGAGGAAAAAAATGCAATATGTTGCCTTACCAAAAAAAAAGGGGGGGGTGACTTTGGTAGAGGATTGCAAGTGATAATGGAGTGCCCAGCAATCCAATTTTTGGGGGTACAAGGGACAGACTTTAGAAGTAAAATCCTCTGCAGATTTATGAGAATATGCTGGGTAATTTTGCAAAAATAATCAATAGTTCTTGCAGAAAAGTACATTTCACATCAATATTTATCGTATTGTTTTATTTTCATTTTGCAACTGTCATAAATCAATACCTTTCTCATTCAAATAAAACAAGATCTATTGACAATAGATATAACAAAAGCAGAAAAGCAATTGAGGCAAAATAGGTGGGGGGGATTATTCTGCTGACAGCAGAACTATTTGTTTTATTCATACACATGCATGTTATAACCTGCCCTGGCATCAGAATAATCAATCCGAGATCAGCCATGTTTTAACGGTGACTAACTATAACAATAGCTTGTTATCCTACATAATTGAACAGCTTACAATTCTTCTCTCCTTTCCAACCACAGGTGAAAACAATGCCTTAGTACACAATTACACACTAATTTCCGACAACAATTGAACATGACCTTTTGTCAACCAAAACAAAAAAAAAACATTAATGACAAATCATTTTCACTCACTCATTATATGTTCCAGTTCCTAAATCACTATCCTTTTTGACAAAAGGCTCAGAAAAACGAAAACAATAGAAAAGTAAAGATAGAAAGAGAGATAGTAAAAAGACAACAAAGAGAAATTCGCATGTACATACCATGTTCAAAATTCCGTCCGTCAAACAATGAGCGTAACCTTTCAAACCTTCGTAAGGGACCCTAACATTCTGGTATCCATAACTCAATCCTATTGTTTCCTGTGATCCACTTAGTTAAACACAAGATATTTGATAACCCAATGTCATCCACTCCGTTAAACTTTGTGTGTCTTGTGTCTTATACCCTCACAGTGGAAATGCTTGCTGTATTAAACATCAGACCAGTATATTTTCATCAAATACCCTACCATTTATATATACATGCCTCAGACACAAGTGTCTTTATCAACTTGAAGAGGTATGTATCCTATATAAGTAAACAAGCTAAACACATTAGATGGATTCCCTATTGTCAAGTTTTATACAAAACCAAGTTCTGCTCCATGGTTAAATGCAGGAGTTAAATTGAATTCAGCTTTGATAAAGTAGCTCTTGAATGAATTATTTGAAATCTTTATAATGGGATCGAGTCAAATTAAAAACCAATTTATTGTGCTTTTGCAGACTGGTGAGAAAAACCATGATACCGTTTCATCATGTCTCTTTCGTGACAATTCATGTCATGTGTAACACTAAATATTTCCACATGTTCAGACAAATTCATAAATCTATATTATGCTTTGAGGACTTCAACCTAACCTTTTCCCTCATAGAGGACACCATGAAAAGACCTATGCGAACAGCATAAAACCTGATCAGCCTGCGAGTTACCGCTGCTCCTCAGTGGTCTGGAAATGAGGACTTTATAATTAAATTTGGTAAGGTTTAACTGTGGTTTTCTGCAGATCAGACTTTATGTGGTACCTATTGAGTACGTCAAAATGAGTCTATATGAGGGAAAGGGTTAACTAAAATTGAGACCTTTTTCTTTATAAAGTAATTCAATGCATGGAGGTAATAAAATGCATTTATACAATATTCATACATTTGTTTGAACATAATGATTTTCAAGTAATATTTGAAAACAAAATAAATCTTCTGAATGGTTTGTTATTTCCATTTAAAACCTTAAGATGAGAATTATCATTGTCTGCTTGATTGAGTATCAGACACTTGTTTTGTATAATATGAGGATCATCATAAATTGAAACCATTATATCAAACTTCAGCTAGCGAATGAATGCTGACATTTAAAAACCAGAGAACGAAAAATAGACACTGAGGCTTAATTTCAATAAATTTGAAGAAATATTAATTTCATTGAAATTATCATTGCATTGATCATGGTGGAGGAAATAATCAGAATTATCAGAAACGCTACAACATGAAGTATGGCACAGAAGAAGGTTTATAGCTACTCTTCAATGTGGGTTAAGAAATATCTCTGACCTAGCTCTTCAATGTGGAGGCAGGTAATCTTTGATGTGAGGTCAACATCAGGGTGACTGTCAACATTCAAGGGCATAAACTCAAAATGCAAGCATTATTAGATTTACAGCTTTTAGTTTTGGGGTAGTGTGACATATAGTTAATTAAAGAATACAGTAGAACCAGGTTAAACCGAAGTCCTTAGGACCAAGCTGAAATCTTCGAAATAACGATTATTTGGATTAAAAATCCGATGGAAATTTCTGTTCGTCCGCATGCATGTCTGTGTATTCTTTACCGATGCATATCATGGAAATCGTTATGCCATTAAAACCACCTATTAGGTGTACATATATACTATTTGCAAGTTATGAAAAATAATAAAAAAAAGTTCATGCTTCTGATTAACATAATCTTTTAAATAGGTCATCATAGTGACATATATTTTTACTGTCAACATGCTGCTTCAAGTAATGCCAAATGACAGTGACGAATGCGATGGTATGGAATGTACTCAAGATCTGACACCTGTGTTTGTCGGCTGGCATATGCATATTATACAACTTGTCAGACATTGATTAGCAATAATCAACATTTCCGGTCGGACACATTGACAACCCTAATCTCGAAAAGAGGTGTGAAAAACTTGCCTGAGCCATCACTCCAGGTGCCGCCGCAAAATAAACTTGGTTACTGACATGGATACGATTGAAGATAAGGACGATAATTAGTTCACATCTTGGGACTGGGATTTTTTACTTCAAAATAGCAAAAAAATCGAAACATTTTATTTTTAGTTAAAATAAGAAGGGGAGAAATCAGGACCAAAAATAAACTTCGAAATGGAGAGGAATTCGGTTTAACGATGTTTGGTTTGGCAAGGTTCTATTGTAGGTTCATTTTAAAACTGTATTTGGTGTCTGGCCTTAGATACTGTACTATACTGAATTGTGTTCTAACTATGCAACAAATAGACTTAGGGTCATGTGATACTGGTATTTGGATTATACGGGAGCACATCTCAAAGTATCTGTACTGTGATAAGAATGAGGAAAATGAAGGCTAATTCAAGGAACTCAATAGTGATTAAGAAGTTTTAATGAATTGGGAAATAATTTCACAACTACGCATACTGTCACATCACCTAGATTTTTTCAACTTTCAACGTTTCCCCTGTGATCGAACACTTGCTACAATAACGATTATCTTTCTAACAGCCTTAAGATGCAGTTTCCTGAATCTCCCTTTGGATTAATAAGTCTCTTTCATATTTTACCATTCAGTACTTCAAGACTCAAAACGTTCAAATTTTAAGAAAAGCATTTGATAAAGACCTCTATCCTTACAAAGTTCTTTTTTCTATTTTCCTTTTTAATTTGTCAATTGGATGTCCCAAATATACAAGATTTCTTTTGCATCTTCTCAGTGTCAGACGAAAGTCAGTCGACAGAATGGGTAATTATTCTGATATATTCATAGAAAGTGCATCATTCATATAAAAACTGGATGATTGTGAGCCTGCTTTCTTGCTGATGTCTAAATGTTGGAATAACATTTTTAAGTTGAATGGGACAACTATCCAGGCCCATTACAATGACACTACACCAATGTCACAACAATCAAAAACCATTATACTTCCGAAATTAACGATAAAGTCTTCAGCTCCTAGATGCTGTAACGAAATTAGCGAAACAAACACATGGAAATGGCAATATTGACTCAACATTTGTTTCTGAATGTAGCTCACTCGCTACTCTAGATTCGACAAAATTTTCACATGGTAACCTACAATTCCAAATCAATAATCTTAACAAATTTGGAGGGGGGGGGAGAGAATGGCAAGGGTACTTGAGTGGTAAAAGGATAACGGTATAATCACTTCGCCACATAAACTGACAATTCTCATGTGATGGAATGACACAGGAATCTTCATAATTCAATCAGGGCTGAAGACACTGAAAGAATTCCAACACTGGGATGAATACTGGGGGATAAAACAAGCAGCCATATGCTGGGTCAGCAAGAGAATGCCTGTATATCAAAATGTATTATTTTTTGATATCAGCTTGAAGTGAAGACATCATTTCATATATAACATGTCTGAAAATAAATGCAAGATTGATATCAGGAGGATATGCACCATCTGTCTACAAATGCCTAACTGTTTCTCTCTGTCTCTACTATACAATTAATGGAATGATACCATGCATATCAAAGTGAATCACACATATGCTATCATAACAACCATTAAGTCTATCATAGCCCATTAGTCTCATCCTAAATAGTCTATAAACCAAAATATTTTTTTTCTTTCAAACTGTCAAAAAAATTAATCACAATCAACAGTTCATTATTTCTCCATGTTTAACATGGATGAATGAATATTTAACTTGTTAACAGCCATTTTCTTTTCAAAAACATATGATCTGTGAGCTTCAAATACAGAACTTAAATATTTCAGGAGGCCCCCACGTGCTCTTTCACAATGTATTACACTGGAGTGTTACAGGCTGCCAGCTTGCAGACCCTGGTTTGGATAAAAGCCACTCTTCCTCATTATCAGTCCCCTGTAGTACCATCCCCACAGTCTCAATAAATGATTCATTTGACGAGTCAGCGAGGCGTGACATCCCTTCCTCAACATGCTCTACTACCAGAACCAAGCCATCCCTGTTAGTATTGACATTTCAATACGAGGGTTGTTTTCTACTCTGCGAACCTTGAATCAATGAAATGAACATTGCCGGTGCTCTAGAACAGTTTACTTTTTACAGGTTCAGAAAGGAAAAATCTATACTCTTTCACATTGTCCTTTAAACGATGCCAGAAAATAATATGATCTTTTTTAATATTAGATTTTTTTGCCAGAAAGCTTTCTCTCATTTCACAGCATGCCTGATATTCTATGAAACAATATCAGTTTTACACAACATATCCATTCCCACTGCATAAATCAATATCACGAGGAAATTAGAATATTCAAAATATCTGTTACTCTCCAACCACCATTTTTTTTCTCCCTTTGACCCAGTGACATAGAAAGCATGCAGAGCATTTATTCTATCTCCAGTATGAGAGAGCAAAAATCTCTTCCTCCAATAATGAAGAGCTGAAATTGACAGTGTCAATCTTTGATAAAATATTTAAGACCCCCTTTTAAGGCTTAAGTCATAATTTAATTCCGAGAAATATCTCAAGACATTAAAAATGGATGAAATTAAAAATTTTCCCACGCTACATCTGTATACGAGGGAACCAATCACAAACTTTGGAGTCAGCCAATTTTTGTACTCTTTGCCATTTCTCTTTTTCTTAATGTCAATGTATGTTGAAAAAGTCAAAGACAGGAAAAAAAAAACACATCATAGAAAAGTTTTTTTTACTATTTCTCTATTTATTAATTCAATAATCAATAAATACTAGATTCATTAGCCCCTTGAAACATGAAGTTGTTAATCATTTTAAGTATAATTATACTCTCTCTATTTGAAATTGGCAAAAAAATATTCACAGAATATTTAACTTTAAATTTGCTTGCTTTGATGAGTTTTGCACTGCTTTACTGAGTTCCTCTGATCATTTTCAAAATGGTGACAGATAATTTACTTAATAACTCTCGTAGAACTGATCTTGATCAAATGCCTCATTGTCAAAATTAACTGAGGTTTCCATGAGACATTTGAGTAATTGGTGGAAATTTCTGAATGAAAACAGAGGTAAGTAAGTTACGAGAGGGCCTATACCAAGTGAATCAATAGCTGAAAAATTTGATGCCTTGATGGGAGGGGAAAAAAGATGGTAGCTGAAATGGGTCATGAATTTAGCAACTCTAAAAGAAGCAGTTTTATTTTTCTGTCCCATTAATGGGTTTCATTTCTTACTGACCAATCAATCTTTATTGAATTGCTTAAAAATGCCAGTCACTGTCAGACATAATTTGTTTGTTTGCTGGGTTTAACGTCCCACTGACAGTATTTCAATCATTTGGAGACGATGTCTACTTGAGACAGATACAGTGCTGCCACATTGCAGTATCACGCCGTAGACATGTGGCATGATACGACACCCAGTCACATTATCCTGACACCTGGCCAACCAATCCAGCAACTACCGCACCAAGCAAGGGAGCTATAACAGTACCTTTTTTTTACGATGTCAGACAAGAAACTTGCCATGTATATTTCCATTTTGATATTGACAATGTGAATACCTATAAATATCTGAGTTTAAGATGTGGGTTTTTCATGTAGCTTATATACCAACATGTGGTCCTAAATTAATGAAGTGACTTAATTGAGATAATAATGATTCTGGTACAAACTACGTAAGTACTTAATTATTGCTTACTCGAAGATAGGGAATAAATACATAATGGAAAAAGGTGAACTCGTTGAGCACATATGATGCAACTCCAATATACTGCCCATACTTTGTCCACTTTCTGGAGACCAGAGGGCCAGAGTATTGAAGGACAATACATTCCACAATGCCTTAATTACGAACCATCCACAAAGACCAAGGTAGGTTCGTACAGCGATAATTTCCAATATACAATTAATCGTATTCACCTTCTGCAGCTCCCCGGACAGAATTGTTCTTGCGATTAATTATGCAATAAACTGGTAACAATACACAGCATAATTGATCACTTTATCAATTATTTAACAAAATTATAGAATCCAGTATAGATCATGCTACCCATCATTGATCCTAAAACCAATTTTTAATTACTGGTACCAGCAATTGTATGGGAGCAAACACAGCCCACAGCTGCCAGGAAAACATGGTCCATTCTCACACGAAAGTTTTCAGGAAATTTACCCATGTGACCAGTTTAAAAACTAGACTAAACTGCAAATTACTTAGTTACTTTCAAGCTCATCTCATATTGCTCTCTACTTTATTAAGTACCTTTACAGAAATGAGGAGGTAACACTTTAAAATCAGTTGTTTTCGATTTTTTTTTTCGAGTTTGTCGTCATGGCAACAGTACTTCAGTCATATGGTGATGCTCAGGAAGATCCTAATGCTTAGACGAGTATTGCAATATGCATTGAACAACAGATTTTCTGTAAGCTATGAGCTAGAAGGCTTTCCCTATATGAATAACCAAATTACCCAGATTTTGGCTTGAACCCACAGCTCTAAGAGGCCAAGTAAAAGTAAGTATCAATCACAACTGGGCCACAAAGGTTGCTGACTTAACAATTCTTTCTACCTGATCTGGATTTAAAATGGACTAAATTTGGCATAAAATGTCTGAGTGGTAAGAGCATAAAAAAGGCTTAATTTAGTGACGTATGGCTTTCTATAATCCTGTGTTTCCATGAGAACGATACAAGGAATCAGCGCTTTGGAAACTGGAATAAAATTTGATTTAGAAATAAGTCATGAAGAAATATTGGGTTTACATATCAGATCATTCATTGAAGCTTTGAAAATAAATTGCATTAAGCAAATATGATTTTATATAACATGTATGGTATAAAAATGTTAAAACTGAATACGATTAAAAAACAAAACAACAGAATTGCCAAAGTCATTTTGATAGTATTCTCATTCAAAATAAACAAAATTTCTTCAGTGCTTCATACAATAAATTAGAACATTATGCTATTTCCCTGCAATTAAAATCCTGTTTCACACTGTAAGCCTGTTTCAGATGCCATACTTTTAAATTTGAGCTAACGTCTAACATTCCTTCTTGGCAAACTATTAGGTTTAATATACATTCCGCAAATTCATGTCACGAAGAAAAACAAATAAATATTACATTCAATTTCAATCTGAAATTTCCATTTGTTTATAACACGATATCCAGCCCAAGCTATTGTTTTCCATTTCAGAAGGCTTGCAGCATACATGTGTGTGCGTGTGCATTCCATGCTGGAATATAGTTGTTGAGTTCACAGAAAATCTGATTTCAAATGGTGCTAGACACGTAACATACTCTAAGCACCAAACAAAACCAGGACCTCTGTCAAACAATCCACACGGCAGCTTCTATAAATGGCACACGCTCCTACATGAAACAACTTTTTCCCCTCTAAGACAAGGTAGTCAGCAACAGGTTTCCAGATTTGATCAATTGTTAGTTCAAACATAAACTTTATGACCAATTTAACCCTTACCATGCCAAATTTTTTAACTGGACATGACCTTCCTTCGTTTTGTTTGCTGAAAATTTATTGGAGTAAATGGTTAACTATTCAGACTATGATCAGACTGCACAGATCAGGCTGATCTTGGTCTTCACAGGTCACAAAGGCAGTCACAAGTGGCCACAGCATTGTAAGGGTTAAATAAATAACACCTTAAGATATAAATATGTAGAACCCAGTCTGTAAAGGTCATGAAAATCCATGGAGACTAAAATACCATGAATGAAAAATCATATTCAAGAAATATGTGAAAATTAACAATGAAACTTAAAATGACTTGTCAGACTAAAAATGAAAACATGACATACCAAACAATCTCCTTTCCTGCTCTAGTGCTCAAATGATCAATGGTTGGCCATTGATTTCATACATACAAAAGACAAATAACTCAATCCGGGATTTAACATATAAATTAATACTACAAATGTTTCTAAGAGTTTCAGCATTTATCTGTCTGCCTTTATTTTGTGTTTATATCAACACAAACATTGACATGCAATGCAATTTTCCATGCACATAATTTTTTTGTATAACCTTTTACTTCTTTTTTGAAGCATATTTGAGCGAACAGAGAAGACCTAGATCTGACAGCTCCTTCCTGATCAAGGTCTTCTCTGATTTGCTCATACAATACTGTCACTTAGATTTTATACAGTATGCATGACAAAGAAAAAAAATACATTGCTTCATGTATGAGTTAAAAATCAGAATATCAATATTCATCAAATTATATTAAGTTTGTACATAAATATTCATGAGATACAAGGTCAATATAAAATGTTCTAATCTTGACATTACATGCAATAGCACTTCTATCTAAATAAATCTGATGCAACGAAAATTACTGTTGTCACTCATATCATCTTAAGACCTCTAAGCTGGTTCCCATTTCTAAATAAACCATGCATACAGTAAACTGGAACCAGTTCTTGGACTGGTTCAAAACAAACTATAAAACTGTTAAAAAATATCTATCAAATGCACAGATGCAGTCTAAAAAGTAGCAATTATGTGCTGCATTTGATGTGTCTGTTGTATGGGAATGTTTCTAAACACCATTATAAATCTAAACCAGAATGAAAGAAATATTTTCAGATGTCATTACATATTTTGAGTTTGTCTTATAATAAACATTTTAAATAGCAGTTGAACATGCATGTACTTAGACTAAGCATTTTGCAGGCTTAACAAGTAAGTAAATGTGCAATAACTATTCAATTTGGCCAAAATGTTTATCTGGAAAAGCTTGTCTCTTGTTCAGTTTTTTTTTATCATTTAAATAATATGAAAATATAGTATGGTCATGTATGAATTAAAATATGTTTAAAATGGCAGCCTATTTAGTAATTCACCATCTTCCATATTGTTCAATTTCTTTAACTAAATAAATATCAAGGGCTGACCAAGAAAATTTTCTAAGTGCAAATAGAAATTGAAGCAGATAGAACAGTTGCATTGTCACTCCTCAGTATGTAGTGTAGCCTTTGACAAACAAAGCCTCAAAAACTTATCAGTTTTTTAATTCAATTACACAATGTACAAAATTGGCAACCTTTTCTTTTCTGAGCAAAAACAAAACATGTTACTTAGGTTTTCAATAAGAAGCCAGTCTTCCACAAAAGAAGTCACAGAAAAACAAGTATTTGTGTTATGAAATTGAAGTTTATCATCAATAAACTGATGTATAAAATTTGATGACGATTAATTATTACAAACTTAAAATTACTGACCATGATGTAAAATTAACCCAGGGTCGATATGAAAATATATGCCTTTGATCTAAAAAAATAATGTCATATCATTAAGAGATAACAAATTTTCCAACTGTTTTTTTGTCGTTTTTTTTAAAACTGCTGACCTTCAAAATTACACACAATATATATATCAAGGAATAAGAAAATCCATTAATGTCTGCGAAGGAAATCTGGTTTATTGAGCCCCTATATTCACAAAGTTCCATTACATTCTTGACAAAAACAAAAATATTAAAACTGATCAAAGCGCAAATCAGCTGATACTCAATGTCAGGTCCTTTGACAATTCGTTAACATGTAACATTGATATATATCAGTCTTTTGCGTTTCCGCAGAGGTCCACATTTTTCCATTTGACGAATGGAGGCAGATTGCAATTAAATATGTACATGTACTCCAGTAATTTATTTACATATTAAATTGCATGCAACAAATACCATGTTTTACTCACCACTTATAATGTAAAATCAATACCACCGCCACACATGATCTTCTGAGAGAGGGAAAAAGACTCCAGAGTAAAAAATCACTCCGGCCTATCTTCTATTCAACTCCGATTGACCCAGAAAAAAAAGAAGCTTAAAATTTAGAGCAAAGCGGTTAATTATGCTGTAGTTTTTAAAACTCCTACCTCAGAATTCCAATGCTGCATCCAAAACACAATTCATTCTCCATGCAAATCAAGAACTTTCAGCGTGTGATGATGCTTTTTCATGCCAAGTACTAATTTCCCCCATCAGAGTCCTCAAACACTACGATATGAAAGATTCACTGAGACAACCTCACGTTTCGAATATTCCGGACCATTGTATCCTGGAAATAGTAATGGTGACTCTCCCCCAGTGGAGGAGGAAGTTTTTTTCTCGTTGGAGGCCTGAGTAGCAGAAAGCCTGAACAGCGCTATATCAACCTCTCCAGGAAAAACAATTAAGGCTCCTGCATGTTCTATGGGAGATCAATAATTTTCCCCTCGTTTTGCTGATCTATCGCTATCTCTCTCAATACTTGTACGAAACGTAGATGAAATTTTGTATCTTTAATGCCATCAACAGTGTATAGGGAGAGTTAGAGGGGATAAAATGGCTTGGAATGGCAAAAGAAGTCAATGCTTCAATGAAAAAAAATTCTGGCTAAATGCTGGCCGTAGCGTTTCGCTGCAGGGAAGTGAATTCGTCCTCGACACAATTGTTCATTGGAACGTCTCGTGGCAGCCTATTTACAATGTGCAAAAAGTACAGAAGTTGTCAGAATCTCAGGATAATGGAGAATACAAGGAATGAAAAATATCCAAAGAATAACTTTGAAATCTATTCCCAACATAAACTGAACTTATTAACCTCAGATGTTAAGAAATTGTCATTTAAATCTAAAACATATTTTTTAATATCTCATTTAGAGAGTTGATTAGTGACAAAAAAATATTTTGCCATTCAAAGAAGACAAAAAAAATATTTAAAAAAAAACAATAACACCACCAAACAGTGAAAAATACATATGTATACTTCACAGATAAAAAGTTATATGATACAAATCATAGTACAGTATCTCAATTTCTACTGGCAATGATACATTGTGTAAATATATATTCTCAATTCATCATTAAACTGAGAAATGGAGATCGCACGAGCCATATTTATATGTCTGCTACAGTACCTTAATAATGCCAATCCCCCTGAAAACTGTAACATTAGCAACAACAGTGGTGTTCAGTTCCCATATACATCGAGATGTGCCAACAACAAGTATAACTAATCTGTCTACAGAGCACCTCCCTCATTTGTTGAGAGACCATTTCCCTTGTATTGTTGAGCATCTATATAAAGGCAAGCACAACACAGGAACAGTCCATCAATATATCATAGTGTCAATGTCTATTGTTTACAGCTTATTCCATTTTGTCTTGTACGGAAATAATTTTAAGTGAGTGTTGTTATCCTCTTCAAAATCACACAATTGAATCTGCAGTCAAAGACGGAACATTTTTTTGTGTGTGACTCTGATTTTGTCACAGATAAGACAGCAGGGAAGGGAAAAACAAATATCAATTACAATTACATAAACTGACTTCCAAATTGGCATGTATAAAAATCATGTGACATTATTTAGAATCAATCCTATTTTAAAAGCTAAATCACAGGACCAGTTCAGTGATGAAGTTTTATCTTTAATCAAAGGTACCAATGGCACATCATTATCAAGGTACCAATCACATTGTACATTATCAAGGTACAAACTATGTGTACATTATCAAGGTACAAAACAATGTGTACATTATCAAGGTACCAACTGCACATGCATTATCATTGTACCAACTGCACATACATTATCAAGGTACCAACTGCACATGCATTATCAAGGTACCAACTGCAATACATTATCAAGGTACCACTCATACTGTACATTATCAAGGTACCAATCACATTGTACATTATCAAGGTACCAACTGTACATACATTATCAAGGTATAAACTGTACATACATTATCAAGGTACCAACTGTACATACATTATCAAGGTATAAACTGTACATACATTATCAAGGTACCAACTGTACATACATTATCAAGGTATAAACTGCACACATTATCAAGGTACCAATCACATTGTACATTATCCAGGTACCAATCACATTGTACAAGGTACCAGCCACCTAATAATTTATCAAGGTACCAACTATGTGTACATTATCAAGGTGTTCATTACCATGTGTTCATTATCTTTTACATTACAGAAAAATAATCCTTTAACCCTTTCCCTCATAGAGGATACCATGAAAAGACCTATGTGAACAGCATAAAACCAGATCAGCCTGCGAGTAACTCACAGGCTGATCAGGTTTTATGCTGTTCACTGCTCCTCAGTGGTCTGGAAATGAGGATTTTATAATTAAATTTGATAAGGTTTAACTGTGGTTTTCTGCAGATCAGGCTTTATGTGATACCTATTGAGTGCGTCAAAATGAGTCTATATGAGGGAAAGGGTTAGATTTACTTAAATATGTTAATTCTTCTTAATTCTTTATTTTAATATGGCAAGTAATCAGTTCTGAATGTTTATATTGTTAAAACAGTGTAATTGAGGAGTGGAACATTGATAAATATTTATACAACTGAATATGACATTGTATAAAAAAAATGCAAATTAGTAAAATGTATCACTAGCAAAGTAGTAATCAATCTTTTTTTATATTTTTTTTTTTTTTAAAGATAAAAAGGAAATTCAGTCAAAAATAATCATACTTATTTACAAAAATTTATTTTTGCTTCATTCCTGTAATAGATACAATTCTCTTAAATCTATTTCATTTCTTTATTTGATTGAAGACCCTCAATTTTTGGAATAAGATAAACCCATTATACAGCAAAACATGAATTGCACTTTGTTTTTTCCCCAAATTCCAATGTAAAAAAAAAAAAAGGACAAAATTAAAATTTCTCTGAACATAAATTCTAGGCATACACATCAGTCCGCCCCACTTCCCCCCTTCATGCAAAAAAAAAATAAAAAATAAAAAAGAGCTCCAATTGTACAAATGAATCTGGGACAATTTATTGGAAAAAAAAAACATCCTAGAATACCAAGAGAGTATGAACCACTGCTCCCAAAAGCCTCCAGTTAACTCAGCATGGTTGCTATGACAACTGGCAGTACAGGGCATCCCTGGCTGAGTGTGAAGGTGTCATCAATATATATTTCTCCATCACTCTACGCTTGATTGACAATGATAAAGCGTTCTCACTTCTCTCTGATAGGACAAAACTCCAGCCCATCCATTATTCAGCGTCTAATCAACTTCCACCTCCCTCGACTGAATTCATCATTTTTCTTTCTTAAACTGGAGCAAAAATAATTGGGAGGGGACAAAATATCAAAGGTGTGATTTCAAACCTGGACCATTCCAATGGGAAGTACAGCAATTCAAGTTTCTACATCATCCTTATACATTCTTTACTGCAACTTGTCAAACCAAACCATTAGTTACATATAACATTTTGTAGCATATAACACAATGCTCATAGCATAATATGACTGTAGCATGCAGAATAATATAGTATTTAACACTGATAAATTGTAGCAAAAATCATTATCTGTAGCATATAACATGTTGACAGTATATAACTTCTGCAGCATGTAACCCTGCTTATAGCATAAACTATTGTTTGTAGCATATAACACTAAATTCACAGCATAACACCCTGTAGCATTATGCAGCATATAACATTACACTGCATGTAGCATAAAACATTGTTTTTAGCATATAACACCAAACTAATAGCATTTAACTGTGTTTAGAGCATGTTACATTAATGCCTGCTACATATGACATTACATGTAGCCTATAACAATTCTTAGCAGGTACATGTTTGTTATATTTAATACTGTTTCCAGCATACTCTTCCTATTTGTAGCATGTAACATTCTCTTCCAAGTCTGTAACATTCTTTTTTACATTGACAAATTCTATGATATGCATGTTTGAATATCTTGATCAAATCATCAGTTTTGACCTTGTAAATCAAAGAATATCGAACATAGTTTTCTACTAAAACATAATTCACCCGCCTCAATATGACTAAGAAAGATTTCCTGATAAATTTTGGGTGATAAAAAATGCTTAAATTGAATAAAAAAAAATCTCAGTCACATAAAAACCTTTTCATGGAAATTCTTTCAACATGAGCCAAACAGTGAAGCACTATTTCTGCATCAATAGAACGAAAAAAATCAATGGTTGCGGTAGTTGTAATATCAATTCTCGCAGAACAGTAATATTAATACCCTTAACAGAAAACCACAGTGGTCTCTTTATGGAATATTACAAGAATGACATCAAATCTAACTTCCTATTCATACTATAAAACCTCATCTCTTTCTGGCTTTAGTCCCCGGCCTGAGACAACAAATTATGTTCAGTGCTGTAATTTTGATAAATTTGACTGATGTTACTACATACTGTGTCCAAACACGCAACCAGAGCGGGAACACGCGGATGGGTATAAAATATAGATTCAATGGCCTTCCCCTCATGTATTTTACGATGGCAAGCGTTAAGAACAAGAAGTGACATTTGAAAGCATGGAGATATATCAGGGTCTCTTGGGATGGATCAACACCCTCTGATGATAAAAAACAGTGCCAGCTGTTCACGAGGAATCTAGATATTCTAGCAACATTTTCAACATTACATGATGATTATTTACGATAATGGTTTTGCTTGGCCCAAGGAAACAAAATTCGCTGATTTTGACATGCAGTTTGCATATGAATCCATAGATCACTTAAGAAACTTGAGAATGTCTTAAAAGGTTTTCAAAGCATATAGTTTTATGCGATTTGAAATTCATTTTCTACAAGTAGCTTATTGTCCTTGAACATGGCCTACATGTTGTCAATCACAAAATATTTCAAAATTATGTTAATCCTCAGTGAAAATTAACAAACAAGACATGTGTTCAATGCAAGAACATATAGAAATTTTAGAATTTCAGAAATAATCTAGACATCATTATTTATTAAGAAAATTCTATGCAATAATATCAATGGAGTTAAAGTAAATCTCGGACTGTATAAATCAATGTTGCAAAACTTTGTAGGTATTCCTCTTCAAACTTCAGATTCATCACATAACATTGTCGAGAGAACGAAACCTTGTTTTTAAATGGTACCTACAATGGGATTTTTTTTACCTAAAAACTGATGAAAATACAAATCCCTTGGGATCATGTGATACACAGAATATCTTAAATATTGACAGAAACTTGAAACTGTTTTAACAGACTTTCACAGACAAACACGCGTCATTTCAAACATTGTTCTTGCTGAAAAAATATTCTTGGAATTGTGAGCTTAGTTTCAAATTAGCTCTTTGTTTTGAAATAGTAGCTGATTTAGAAAACTAAATCTATCATACTGCATTATAGTTAGTTTCTGGATTACGCCAGTGATCTTTCTGATAGAAATTCAAAGAAAAATGACCCTTACTGGGATTTGTACCAAAAACCATTGGACTAAATGACCAAATCCCTTTTCTACACTCAAATATAAAAGATGGAGTGAGTCAAAATTATTCTAGCAGCGAAGTTGCTGTGGCAGAATGTCTGATGTGGGAGTAGATAGGACAAAATAGCGGCATCAGCTCTCCAGAGGCACTGATTTCAAATGGTGCTAG
This sequence comes from Solen grandis, assembly GCA_021229015.1. NCBI lineage: Eukaryota > Metazoa > Mollusca > Bivalvia > Adapedonta > Solenidae > Solen > Solen grandis. Next base: position 31,773 of record JAIFHC010000363.1, on the reverse strand, counting down.
AGAACATATTACACCCAGAGTCTATCCACCAAAAGAAGCCAGGCCCCTAGAAAGAGAATCCTTGTCAGCATCTTCTAGCTCTTCTTCAAGTGCAACACTGCAGTTGTTGATGTCCATTCCAAGACGTCTTTTTCCTGAGGATTCTCTGTCACGATATCCTGCTAATATCTATGATAACAGGTTACAAATGTACCCACATAGGTCTCATGATCAAATGATGGATACTTGAGTCACTCTTTACCACTTACATTTTACAACATGTTAAATCAGTGAAAACCTAGATCAAATGAAAGCAATTCCAACTCAAATTTAAACAGGTTTTATATGTGTCAGTCTCATCACAAAATCCCTGATTAATTTCAACCGGTATGAAACTTAAACAGCAAAGACTTTACAGACTGATCAGGTTTAGTAACGAGCGCAAATGTTATAATTTTTCCTAATATTGCCTGAGTGGATGAGTTCAGTTTCAAACTTCGCGTTTTCAGCATCCTTCACAGCTTCACAATTCCCTGGTTGGACACCATAACTTTCTCTTCACTGCAGTCCTTAGGGGCATGGACCATTTCCAAGATGTCTTCAAAGTCCTTTCCATCATTTGTCTTCATGGCTTTAATCTTGAGAGGCTTCAATATCTGAGCCAGTATAACACACCAGTTTATTAACCCTTTACCTCATGAATATTCATGTTCAAATTTATAACTTGATGAATATTAATTTACTGGAACTTTAAATGGTAAATAAAAAATGGATTTTTCTTTTCTTGGTCTGCACTGTTTGAGAATGCATTAAAATGAATCTATTTGAAGTAAAGGGTTAATTTGTTGACTGAAACATGTCCCTTTTCTGAGATTTTTTCCAAATATGTTTGTCAATGCCTTGAAATCAACAGAGCATCAAAGTAATCATTGCATAGCTAATTTCTACTTCAAAAATAGAAGAAGAAATCTATGTGCCTCATGTCAACAACTACAACAAAACATAACAAGTTCATTCTTTGCTAATTGATAATGGATCTCATGGTAAATGCATCCATTTTGTAATAATGGAGTTCCACAGTCAAACCTGTTTTCCACGCTCCTAAAGTATTATACTTCATCAAAACGATCACAACACATCCCTCCTGATTTCACATCTCAAACAGAAGATATTCTTAACCTTTCACATGTAGATCCTATAAAAAAGACGGCTTTCCATCCATCCTTACACAATGTCTCCATTTTCACACAGCTAATTTCTGTCTCATCACTTTCTTCAAACACTGACCATTAATTTGCAAACATATCCAAGTTTGTCCATTCTAATAATCAAGAATGTGATTCATTTATAACAGATAATCATACTCAGTGAGAACAGCTAGCAGCACTCATAAAACTTGTAAATACGAAATTATCAGCATGTAACAAACATGCCATGAGTGTTAAAATATCAATTCTTCCAAAACATTTGTGGAAGAAGACAATTCATCCATGTGCAACATTATTTGGCTTAAAGTTTTGATACATTCATTTTGATTCTAAAAAATAATTCAAGAATTCATTTTTCTATGCAGAGTGCCAGTACACAAAATACAAACAGCACACAAAGTTTAATATCATTTAAACACTGCTAACAAAAAAAACAACAACATTATTTCATAATGGCAACTTCTACAAAGATAAATAAAAGAACATTTCCAGTGAAAATGGCAATTTTTTATACAAACCCCTGCAAATTCATAGGAAATTTCATGACTTACGAGCAAGAAGAAATAACCAACACATTTCACAATTGAAACACAAACTGATCTTAGTTTTACAGTGCCATTGTAATTCTACAAATATTCTCCGGTAATCCAATTGCAAGGGATCAAAATAAGCCTGTATTTCATTCTTACAAGCCCTTATTTTCCGCGGCTGATGAATGATGAGGCTAAGTCATCGTACAAATAGCCTGTGGGCTCGTAAAATTTCTCAGTCTGCCACCCTACGTACACAAGCAAGATTTTTTGTTTTCATAAGGCCTTGTGTACACTTTTAATATATTAAAAATATAATTACTAGTATGTACCACAGAATGAAATGATTCATTTTTTCGTGGTAAAAGAAAAGAAATGCAATTTGAAGTTAAATTGATAAAAATAATGTAGTAAATTGAAGATATTGCTTTTGGAATATGTTTCTATTAATTTTGTCATAACTGAAAAAGATGTATGTTTGTTTATATTCTTTACCTTGACATAAGGGAAGAGAAAATAAAAAAAATGAATTCATTTTTTCCTTTTTAATTCATCATAAAACCTTCTTTTTATGTATTTATGTTTTATTTCAGTATCAGGTTCAAATTGAAGAATACAAATTGCACAAAACTAAAATGCAAGTAACATTATTCTTATATGTAAAAGTGATTATTTCCATTAAACACTCTATACATGTATATGAAACTGTGAAAAAAATCACACACACACATACCCAGCTTCCATACATTTTATGATGATGATCTACAAATAGCTATGGTTCAAACAGATTTAAACTAAAAAGACAAAAACAACAGCATCAACAACACAATGACACTGCCATTTCAATCTATCAAATATGCCCTATATCCCCCCACACAACAAGACTATCGTCAACACTGTTTGTAAGTGGTGACCACTAACTGAAAACTTGTCAAAAGGACTTCCCTTCTGCTTATGTATCAACACCATTTTATTCATTCAACACTATTGCAGCCTGTGGGTAAACAAACTCTTGTTTGTCCCTTTACAAAAAGTAAGCACAATAGAAAATAATTAGTATAAAACTAGAACAGCCTGCAAAAATGCCATGCTAACCAATTTTCTATCATTTATACTTATTAATACTATATTTCTTTCCTTTTAGATCTAGAAGGGAAGACACTGTTGTAAAACCTTGTAATCAATATTTTCAGTTCTTTGATGCGGATAGATAGATTTCATATATTTATATGCTGTTCTGATTGAGGCAAAGTATACAAACACAGTCTAGTTGATACAGTTATCATGTATCACTATATGAACATAATTAATCAAAATTTATAAGGAAATTATTATTATAATGTCTGCTATTGGGTTGAAGGTTTGGAACACAGAAATTGATTTATAGATGCTTTGTGAGTCTTCAAAATGACTTGATTATAATATGTAACTAACTAATCTCTTATTTACCCCCCTCCCCTCCCAACTCCCCACATCCTCCCTAAAAATATATATAGGAAATTCAAATATTGTTCTCTAAACTGAGCAAAAAAAACAACAAAAAAACTTATTTACACTGTACATTGTAAGGGCTTTCCTAACAAATATATCCAAAAAGAAATCTGCCAGCTGATCATGGTTAATGCAGCTTGCTATTCACAAGAAACATAATGACCAAATTTTAGAATTAACTTTGATCATACAGCAAAAGACATGATAGATTTCAACCAATCTGAATGTATGTCTAAACTGTGTGTTAAGTTTATCAGAGAGATACCGTGTAAATGAGACTGTACTTACACATACATGCATCCTTACTCTACACATATGCAGCTGCAACTCTTGGAAGCAATGTATATATCATATATATAGAATTATGTTTGTAAGCAAACAGAGCCCTGTGTAAGATCAGAAAACTGAATTAGGCACAATAAATTGATACTACCAATGAAATTATAAGATACATCGAAACAACTGGTTACCTGTTAAACATAGCGTTGATGCAGCCTCCTTTTGGGATAACGATCCGAAACTTATGTTCACGTTCCAAACACCTTTCAGCCATGATCACTTATCAGTCCTCAAAATATGCTAAATTTCCCAAAAACAACAGTACAGATTAATTAATAATACTGACAATTAACTTCAAATCTATCAGTGAGTGAAAATGCACAACGATTGTTATTCTGGAAACCAAAGGACGGTCATTCCAAACAGTAATTCATACTGCTGCCTCCTCCGATTTTCAGTAAAGCAACTATTCTAAAACGCCGAACCTCCAGGAACGACCTCCGGTACAGAGAGACAGTAGTATACATTCGGCTCTAAGAGGTGGGCCTTTCCTACTTGTGATGGTTCCGTAAGCTCTGAAGCCCTGACCTACTCTGAAACAATAAAGATCGTCACGGTAGATAACGATGCCATTCGGGAAGACAGTCAGTACTTTATACTCCTGTATCAGGGTACGTTCTGCGAAGGGACCCAATTAGTCGAAACACTATTCCTATTGATTCCATACATGGTTGAATGTCTTGGGTAAATATTTCCACTTCACCCTCCAATCAATAAGTATTGACCACACTGACTTGGGGGAGTTCGCTGCTACCAATTAGTTGGTATACAGACCTAAATAACCAATATCAGTTTTTTTTAACTCACAGTAACACATATGCTACTTGCCTGCAAAGATACTGACTAAAACTAAAGCGTACACATTGAAGTTACGAAATTTCCCAATAGTAACTCTTCAGTTAGTAGAACTAGTTTCAGTGTCCTTGCCCAGCTTGGAGTCGGGAAGAAAACATTAAAGACAAATCACTTTACTATCGTTACTACCGATGTCACATTATATTGGAAGCTTATACTGTTGCCACAGAAATGGCTTTCATGCCAGGGAGCTTATGTTAATATTAACACAGTCCATTAGGGAGCTTATTCTTATATAGATACCAACATCATTCGGGAACAGAGTTCATAAATTATAGGTTATGACTAGTGTCAACACAGCTTATTGATGCCTATTGGAAGTTCTTCACCACTTTAAAGTATATTTAGTAAATTATAAAGTATCTGACCCATGCAAACACCAAAAGTGTTCACTAATGTCTTTTTGTATATACATATGTAGTTGGAAAAACAAATCTTTGGGATTTGCTACTGGATAGGTATTTACATGTATTAACTTATCCTGGTGAAGACTGACATCAAATACTGAATCTGTCTTCACCAACACCAATTTAGGGGTCTCTTGAGAAAAGGGACATCACTCTTAGTCTTATTTTATTCAAATACTATTTGCCTTGGTTTAACAGCCCACTAACAGTATTTCATTCATTTGGAGATTCTGTCTACATGAAACAGATACAGTGGGGTGCCTTGATAGCATAGTGGTAATGCAATTGCTCCTCATCAATGTGTCCTAGGTTCGATACTGGGTGACGGCGTACGTGAGAGGGTATGGTGGTCGCCTGTCCAGACACATGGGTTTTCTCTGGCTGCTCTGGCTTCCTCCAACAATAATGACCACATGCGCTGTCATCCGAGCCATCCAGAATGATTTTATTTAAGTTGTAAGAACTTGTTTCATAATCAATGTAAAATAAATAAAGTTGTTGCCTCCCTGCTCGATCACACAATAATTGGTACAACATCATAACCACTTACATCATTCTGATACCGGGTTAATCTTGTCCTATGCTGAATGCCAAGATACGGAGATACACCGATACAATATTTTGAATGTCATAGGGGGGGGGGGGGTATCAAACTCACAACTTTTTTAACAACTCAGCTCACCAGTGCCATTCATTCAATTACTGACCAAGTGACCTTTAATGCAACATCATATTTTTACCACTGTAAGCCCTTGTGACACAGAAAACACAAAAATGGAAGGTTATGAGCAATTGAGTATTCCTTTTATGTCAGAAAAAGAATCTGTTGGATTTTTTTTCTTCAAAATTTTGGAAACTTATTCAAATAGAAAATTTGTCAGTTACCTCCTGATGGTATATCTGCATGGTTAATTTCAAGAACAGAGACTTCAGTTTATTGCCCATGAATTAATCAATAATGATAGAATTTTTTTTTAACCCAACATCAATAATGGGGTCACGGAAAACTCTCAGAGTAAAATTCTGAATATTGTAATATTTTTTGGATGCAATTCAATTCATTGATTCTGTCAAAGTCAGGCCTTTCCCGCACAGCCATGCAAGTCCATTAATAATGCAAACTAGACCTATGCCCCACTCTCCAAAATTGAATCAACATATCGAGAAGATTCCATTTTCATACTCCTCAACTTACATAAAACCAACATTGTATTGTAAGTGTCCTCATAAACATTTAATTACAATGACACTCTCTCCTTACAATCTGTCTGAACAGCGTGGAAAATTATTGAAAACGTCTCACCATCGAAAACATACCTACAACTGTGTATAATAAATTTTGCTTTTTCAACAGAAGAGCGAATTTTAACTCGAATGATCATATCCATGATATGTAGTGGAAACATTTCTGGCACAACAGCCTATCCATCCTCATATCAAACCTATTGGGCCCTTGTGATTCAGGCCTGTCTTCAAAGACATTCTTTTGATCTTGGTTATCTCGCGATTTCCATCAAAGTTATCCAGCAACAAGCCTTCAGTTCCAAAGAATAAAAGTGTATGATAAATTATCAGCTAAAAGGAAAGCATCTGGAAACAGCAATGGTTTGTCAAACAAATGGGAAGACAAAGGTAAATAAATATTGCTTGTACCGGGTATATCAGAATTATAATAAAACTGATGGGAATAATGTTCTTAAATTGTTTCATTTTGTTATCATATTGTTTTAATAAATATGACTGACTGAGCGTTTCTATGACAACCATTTGGACAAGGAGCCACAATCAATGGAAGGCACACGTCTGCAATGACCCAAGGGCAAAGAGCTGTAAAGACCCACAACGCATTGCCACTTCAAATTTGAATGTTTACTTACTGTTCTGCAGTGCAAATAATTTAGCAATATTTTTGTAAAGGTTGGAAACCATGAAGCTGACGTCAACATGTTCGATCCATTTATTAATCAAACAAAACACTATTACTGCCTTAAAGTTACAATTGAAATTCATCCATATAGAAACTTTTCCTTTATTTAACCATTTGGCCTTGGAAACCTAATTGTTTCATACCTCTATACAAATTCCCGGTGCTTTACAAACATTAGCTTTTGGGGAAACATGTTTTTCTACAGGTCCAGCTATCAGGTTTGAACTACGCCAATGAAACGAGAGGCTAAGTATCAAGTGTATATGAAGATGAATAGGGAATATACAGTCAATATCACCGTACTTCGGAGATCAATATATCGCTACGTTCCACTTCCACATTTTACTTATACATTATTGGAGCTATAATGAGAACCGATTCCCGTACATACATGGACTTATTAAAACTCGTCAGGTCACTGGTTCTCTGACAAAAACATCCCATAAAATATGTTGTTTTCAATTTCAAATGTCTTCTTGTTTTCTTGCTATTTATTACAAGCGGAGATGTCTTATCTGTATGGCTTCTAAGAAATTGGGCTTCTATAGCATTGTTTATACAAGAGCATCACATATGGATGCCAGCACTCATCTATTTGTGTTTTTGTTAAAAAGGGTGAGATAAATTAGTTGAAAATGGACCTAAGACTTATGGACCTTGGTGAGAATGTAGCTCTCATGATAGTGAGCAAGTATGTGAAGTCTGATGACAGAAGCTTTACAAGTTTAGAGGCTATGGCCAAGGTTAAAGTTTTTCACTACAATGCCAACAATAATGACACCAGAGTGATGACAATACCTCGCCTTTTTGTCTTTGAAAATCAGACGGCTATTAAAAAACACACAAGTGATCTCCTTTCAGCTAAGCATATCAACAACAATGATTCTGTCCTTAGAAAAAAAAAAAAAACTCAGATATGTTATTACTTATACTGAAACGGTTTTTTCCTTCAAGATCATGTGACACATATGTATATTGTTACAACCTTTTGCCTTAAATGTCTTTGAAACTAGAAAAATGAACATCAACAGAAAATGTCCAGGGCGTTAACCCTTTCCCTCATATAGACTCATTCTGACGCACTCAATAGGTATCACATAAAGCCTGATCTGCAGAAAACCACAGTTAAACCTTACCAAATTTAATTACAAAATCCTCATTTCCAGACCACTGAGGAGCAGCGAACAGCATAAAACCTGATCAGCCTGCGAGTTACTCGCAGGCTGATCTGGTTTTATGCTGTTCGCATAGGTCTTTTCATGGTGTCCTCTATGAGGGAAAGGGTTAATCAAGATTGGAAAGAACATTTCACTTAATATCCAGAATTATTTTAAGACTTATTAAGTCACGATAACTAATCTCATTTAACAATAAGGTGTATATATTGATATTGGCACAGAAAGGGACATTGGATAATCAAGATTTCCCACAGGAAGCGTAAGTGTCCAGAGCACGTAAATGAAGTTGCTTTCATCTAACAAAATTACCAACACTTGGGATCACAATATTTGCTTGATTGGTTGGTTCAAAAGTCTCACACACAGTATTTTAGTCATTTGTAAACACTGTCTATATGTGACATATAAAATGGTGACAGACACAGTGGCGTAATACATAGCAGGCACTGATAAAGGATTTTGGATTAAGGGGTCTGGTGTTAATTTTAAAATCCCCCTTAAAAAAATCATGAAAATTTTGCCCTACATGTGTGGGTGGCAGCTTAATCTTGATTTATGAATAATAAAAAAAAAAACACATCTTGGCTAGTTTAAGGTGGTGGGGGTACATGACTAATATGAGCCTGTTGTTAGTTGAATTTAATGGTGACATGCCAGACCAATTCAACCTTAATACAATCCAGTTTACTGAACGATAACTTTACTGTATAAGTTTGCATGTCAATATCAACTGAATCTTGCTTTGCGCCCATACAATATCAATTTTAGAGAAGCATTTCACAATATGAATGTTCAAGATAGGAGAGTTGATATATATAATAAACTTTTGACATGTTTCAATTTGCCAGAAGTATACGTACTGTAATAAACTCCACTTGTAATGATATCACTTGTAGCTATATCTGACATGCAATGAAACATCTCTCCCAAGCCAAATTTGTTCTTATAAACATAATTTAATATAAAAGTTATCAAGACCATAAAACTATATCATATGTTGCATTTTTCAGATGTAACAAAATTATTTTCAGTGTCTCATCGGTGGTGCTACATACAGAGTTTACTTTATAGAAAACTTATGATGCCTGAGGCCATGATAAACCTTGTGTAAGAACCTTTTATGTGATTATCTTGAATGGAGTTTACCATCGCTACTGTGACACTATTTCAGTCATAGCGGTATCCAGCTAATTACAAGGGAAGGAAGACTCTGATGTCACACAAGCCAACAGGAAGGCTTCCTCCCATGAAAAATCCAATTGACCTTACCGGAACTTGAACCCACAACGGTGAGCTATAGGGTCTGAGAAATGTAATGTCTCAGCCACCGAGGTCCCCTCAAAACTGGATACTGTAAAATCATTAATTTCTGTTGACAATAAATTTTGTTCATTATGTACTTAAAGAACTTAGTGGGGGTACCTTGACATGTTGATTTATGTTCAAGAAAAATTCATGTGAAGAATGACCTTATAGAGAGATTAATATTTGCGGAAAATGAATTGTAGTGTCCAATGAAATCTAATTATTTCACAGTATACAGGTTTGTAAAAATTACAGGCAAACATTACAAACTGTTACTGTATGCTTGTTAAGATGAATCCCTGCAAATTTTTTATCTTTGTCCAGGCATGCATTCAGTATGCCAAACTGTATGCAACCATATGCTTACAGACAATTATGAAGCATGCTATGATGGTTCTAAGACAACTCCATAGCTGACTTAACCCTTTCCCTCATACAGGAAACCATGAAAAGACCTATGCGAACAGCATAAAACCAGATCAGCCTGCGAGTAACTCGCAGGCTGATCAGGTTTTATGCTGTTCGCTGCTCCTCAGTGGTCTGGAAATGAGGATTTTGTAATTAAATTTGGTAAGGTTTAACTGTGGTTTTCTGCAGATCAGGCTTTATGTGATACCTATTGAGTGCGTCAAAATGAGTCTATATGAGGGAAAGGGTTAAGTCACATACGGTTTGGCATACTGAACCCACTCCATCTATCAAGTGTTCCATATGTGATAAGAATTTTATGTTTCACATAACAGACAAAAAGATTGATTGTCCATGTCATTTGTAATGCTTCATGATATGTCACAGCTTATGCACCTTGAGGATCACAATTCATATTTACATGATGCATCCATATCTCTTTCTTACAGCCAAATTATGTACTTGAGTTAAATTCTGTACTGGATCAATGAAAATCTTCAATTGCATTTCAGGTATGTAATTAAAGTATGTACTAAATTATTTATGTGTTGTTTTTTTTTCTCCCAATACGATTCATTTTGCATGCAATACTATGTAGGTTACAACAACTAGGCAAAAATCTGTATCAGCAAACTTCTACCTGATCTGAAAATTACCTGAATAAAATGGTTTTATGTTATTTTATATCTCTGACAATATATACTTTTAATTAAACAGCCTTTTCAGTCTTGTGTGAAGATGAGTTTTAGACGGTCAACTTCTGTTTGTAAAGTATAACCTTGGTTGTATGATTTTGCATTTTCATACTTAATACATGCATTTTTCCCCCTGGGAGTCAGTTTTAATGGATGTTTTTACTATTATTATGCTATTATTCAAAAACATTAATATTTTTAACCCTTCACCTTATATAAACTCATTTTGACAAAAAGGCAAACTGTGCAGTCTACGAAGCTCAGAGAATTCCTAGGAGCTGTATGACCAGGGTCTCCCCTGTTTTCTCTTAGAATAGGGAAACTAAACTTCTACATAGTCTACACGACTACGAAAAATCCAATGTTTCACATACTATTTGAAATTCAATTCATTAATATTCATTAAGTCATAAATGTGTACATGAATATTCATGAGGTAAAGAGTTAAGGACCCTCCACCAATATCGACAATGGGGCCCTATCTTTTGATTTTGAATTTGAAGAGAAGCAATTATAAGGGAGGATCCAGATCTTAACAACAAAAAGAAAATACCCTTATATGCCAAAAGAAGAGGGCCAAAGATATTGAATGAATGCTATATTCCATATTTCAAAATTTTACTGAATTGTTTATGAATATTCATGAGTGTTACTTATAACAAATTGACTTCCTAAGCCTGAAAATATACGACCATCTCTTACCTCAATCTCTTGCTGATTCTGATGGTGTCTGCGTTGTTCCGCATATTCTGCCTGTTTCCGAATCAACTCCTGTTGGAGCACAATCTTCTCCTTAAGTGCTTCATGATCTTCCTGCCGCACCTCTTGTTTGGCCTGATCCCAGCGCGCGGACAGACGCTCATGTCTCTGGAAAGAGAGATGGTAATATTGTAAAAGCAGTATATATATCCATATATTAAGTATATTATAGACTTCATCTTTATAGCTGATTTTTTAATAAATATGTAACGAAAAACTGCTTTAACCCTTACAATGATGTAAGCGCTGGTGACTACCTCTGCAACCAATACAGACCAAGATCAGAATGCACATCCATGCAGTCTGATCATGATATGCACTGTTCAGTTGAAAGATATCCAACAAAGGACCCAAAATAAACAAATAATAGAACAGTATTTAATGAAGAAAGGACAAGTTGAATAAAAAATTAAGCATGGTAAGGGTTGAATTCAGTTATGTATTTGTGTGTAAGTATGTGTGTGGAGGGGGGGGGGGAGAAAGGGAGATGAGTCTGGAGGGTTATGCCCTATTTTCCAGACTGGGATGACAAAAAGACAATTTTCTCGCAACAACCAAAGAATTACCTGTTGATCTATAGTTTGATACTGTGCATACATCACATTTAACATTTGATGAGAACTGGCCATTTCTAAGGGCTGGAAAGAGTTATTGCTTTATTAGGAATTTCAGCAGACGTTAGTTTCCCATTTTGTTCGTGACAGCTTAATGTTTGTCTCAATAAGGCAGATGTTTGCTCTTTAATATCAAACATGTCAAAGTAAACCAAAGAGTCTTTTTCCATTTTTCGAAGCCATTTAGTTACAACCTCTTGTTTAACCCTTTCCCTCATAGAGGACACCATGAAAAGACCTATGCGAACAGCATAAAACCAGATCAGCCTGCGAGTAACTCGCAGGCTGATCAGGTTTTATGCTGTTCGCTGCTCCTCAGTGGTCTGGAAATGAGGATTTTGTAATTAAATTTGGTAAGGTTTAAGTGTGGTTTTCTGCAGATCAGGCTTTATGTGATACCTATTGAGGGCGTCAAAATGAGTATATATGAGGGAAAGGGTTAATTAAGACACAGACATTTTCTGTGGCTACATTACAACCTTGATCAAAGTACATACATATTTTTGGAAACACAAACATTTTTAGCATGCAATATATTGCGCGTTTATGAACCCTTCGATATATCTTTCAGTTACCTCTGTTGAATTTTTAACAAGAAACCAATAAGCCTTCAACACCTGTTCTCAAATAATTGCAAGCAATGATGTTGAGGTTAAAGCCCTGTGGTCAATAAGGAAGCACTTAACAATCATGATATATACTGTCCCTGAGAATCACATGGGTACCATATCATCAACTCTGATCCCACTTCAATAGCTGGTTATTCTCTTGGAAAATCTATACTTATTGATCATACTTAATGCTCTTAGCAACGAAAAAAAAAGAACCAGATTGCTTCGACCAATATTAAAGTTCAAAGCAATGCTGCAAGCCCAAAACCAGTCCTTATCTCCAAATGACTAACCACAAGGAACCGCAGGGACTACTTTAGGGTCATCGTCAATTAGACAAACACAAGTTCATGTATCCATTTCCAGTTCAGCTCTGTTAAACGATACAATAACTTGATTGAGCCCCCCTCTGGCACTTTTCTTTATGTCATTATGTTTGTGGTTTGTCTGATCTCCAGAAAGCCAAGGAGAATGATACAGAATAAATGGAGGATTCCAGAGCAAGATAAGTAAATTGACAGGAAGTTGTCATTTTCCAGGATTTAACAATATACAGAAGGAAAATCTGCATCATTTCTGATTAATTTTGTTGTTTGACAAGTATTAATATTATTAAGACATCTATTACTCGAAATATATCATGCAGATTTATTTTTTGTTCAAGAGATGTACAAACAATATTGAAGACTCTAAAAATCATACAAAATTTTTTTGATAAAAAAAAAATTGGAACATAAAAACTTAATTGTTGCAAGAAGAAACTCAGACAAAGAGTTGCTATGTCATATATTTCCATTTTCTTCATGCTGTATGCAAAAATTTGACTTTTTAAAAAATAAAATGAAAACAATGTTTCCAAGATGGCTTTTTACGAAGGCAACATTCAAGTTATCTTCTATCATTTTACAAGATTGAGCAGAACTGATGATCCATGGATTTTTGTGATACATATCATTATTTTTTGTAACTCCAAACAGAAACGACAAACTAAATATTTTGTTTTACCATATTTAATGTGCATTTAAGAAATATCCATTCCAAACCGTGTTAGCCATGTTTGTATACCATGAGTTGTAAGGTAGCTTTGAAAAGTGCCATCTTCTGCCTTAAAAGTGATTTGAGCAATATATGGTTGCATAGAAATCAAGGGAAAACTGTATTGCAACTCAATAAAAATCTTTGTCTGGGCAACTCGCCCAAGTTTTAATAGTATGACAAGGAATACAGTAACATAATTCAGTGAATTCATGATAAGATAACACAAAAACAAATACAAATTAAGACTCAATATAACCCTTTGGAATACTGTGCCTTATATCTGATCAGTATAAATGCTGAATCAGACTGAAAACAATTAAGGTAACCCATCCTTAAATTAGAATCATGGTCCTTCAAATGCTTTAACCCTTTCCCTCATATAGACTCATTTTGACGCACTCAATAGGTACCACATAAAGCCTGATCTGCAGAAAACCACAGTTAAACCTTACCAAATTAATTATAAAATCCTCATTTCCTGACCACTGAGGAGCAGCGAACAGCATAAAACCTTATCAGCCTGCGAGTTACTCACAGGCTGATCTGGTTTTATGTTGTTCGCATAAGTCTTTTCATGGTTTCCTCTATGAGGGAAAGGGTTAAAAGACTTCTGTGTAAATGCAAGCATCCATTGACTTAGAGTTATTATTATAAGGCTTTTCTCCTCAAAGTCTATAAAAGCTTGCATGTACTATAAAATTCCTATGATCACTTGATGGAACATGATTTACTATGAATAATGGAATTGGATTACTTTAATTGAAAAAACTTGGCAGTCTTCTCATCTCAGTTAGTAGTAACAATAAATATTACACAGTATATAACTTGATCCGCTTAACAGTTACTTGTACTTGAATTTGGTTTCACAAATCTTACATTGGTCATCCATTGCCTCCTAATTCAAATAAAGTGAACTATAAAGGTTGATAGAAATATCAAGTAGAGATACGAGAACTGGACGATGACCGCACCTTTAACACACCTGTCCTATGTATTTAGTCTCAGCTCAATGACCAAGTGGTCAGTAGAGGGATTAGGCTTACAAAGCTCAATTGTAAGCTTCTCAACTTTTTTTCAGATGGCTAAATAGCTAAGTACACTGACTTATTCAACCTTCTTAGGCATACAAAAGAGTGCTACAAAAGACATAAAAACAACAAAGGAAGTCATTCTGCTATGAGCTGCTTATATGCGAATGGGTCAAAAGTGTGTCAATTTAATGCTATTAAAATTGTTATTATTAAAATACAATAGTCACAAAACATGTTTAAGTATTACAGAAGAACTTCTGAAAAGTATGAAGTGTGTGCTGTGAGGCAAAAACAGGCGTAGATTTACTGTCATGTGTAAATCTAGGGACTGAGAGGTTGGGGAGGGGATAAAAGCCATGGTATTGCAGCAGATCTCAGGAGCCTCAAACTTAACTTTTAGACGGCGACAGCCGTCTTATGTAGCTGAAAAACAAAACCAGGCCTTGCTGACTTGCTTATTTCAATAGCAAGCTTAACTGTACCTCTCCGCGCTTAGCGTGGATCCATGCAATGCGATTCTGCACTAACAAATACGAGTGGAATATGTTACAAAGATGTTTAAGTCATAACCGTAACCACTTATATTGTGTTAATATTTGTTAACATGTTTTCTTTTACCATTATTTTGCACTGGAAACATCCATTTTAAGTTTGAACAATACATCACTGACATTTCATAATTAGAACAGCAACCCATTTTACATACATGAAAATCTACTCCTGTAAAAAGGAAAAAGTAGTGCGCCACATAAAACTACATGGTATTTTGACTATGGCTTGACTTGACTATTTGAGCTTACCGTTGCTTCGACAGTATTTCAGTCATATAGCAACGTCCAGCTAATTACAGGTAGAGGAAGACCCCGAATGCACGGAGGCATCCAGGTAGAACCACCGACCTACCACAAGCCAGCTCGAAGGCTTCCTTGCATGAAAATCATGAATGATCTTGCTGGGATTCAAACCCAAGCAGTGAGGGGCTGAGTGAGTGTTAAAGTTAGCGACTTTACCCTTTCAGCCATGGAGGCCCCTTTATAGTATGTAATTAACCTAAAGTAGTCCATACATGATTTTGCATGATGGCGAGTTAGGTTTCTCTCAGAGCATTTCTTAACTTTGAAATAGAAAGGCAAATATTCAAGTATCTTAAAAAATCAGATACCTTGCCAACAGATAGAATGTATATATCAAGTTCTCTAGTACTGAAGAAAGGGAATGACCTACTTAGGTATGCAACTTATGCATGCAACGATCATGTCCTTTACTCCGGATTATTATGTAACAAACAGACGGCAATTTCAGTTTCTGGCTCTACACCTAATTGTGTTACATCCATCTCAGCTAATTAACACTGATATAAGTTCAGCTACCCATTTCTTAAATGAACCAGATTTAGTGCATTTCATCATTTGTTTCAATAAAAAAACTTTCAGGTGTTATTGAAACAGTAAAACTTCCACTACAACTGTGGCCAACTGGCCTTAATTGAGAGATTAAATTATTAAGTTAAATAGCCTATAGTAGATATGTTCTGACTTAGGTGGTCCTAATCCTGAGATGCCAAGAAAAGTCGTCCTGGTATTGAGATGGTCTTAAAAGAAAATGAAGTCCTTATACTTAGATGGTAATACAGAGTAGGAGCTAATAAGGATGTGGTCTTAATAAAGAAATGGACCTATAATGAGGTGGTCTTAATATACAGTAGGTCCAAATAAGGACTGGCACTTATAGTGAGATGGTTTTAATATAGAGTAAGCCTAATTAATGAGGTTCTTATACTGAGGTGGTCGTAATACACGGTTTTACTGTACATAATAAATGAACAGTGTCTCATCTAGATAATGGCAGTCGGGATATATCACCAGCAACATATGATGGATGCAAAACTGTAGGAAATATTAATATTAATCTTAATTCTTTGAAAAAACAGTTCCCCCATCTCTATGGGCATATCGTCAAACCCATTCACAGGTTTTCGCAGATTGATTTTTTATCCAGTAACATTAACAAATCAATTAAGCAGTGAACCTAACACTGACTAGGCTTCATTTGGGAAGGAATCATTTAATCATTAAAACCCCTACCTGCACTTTCCTTTCAGTCAGGCAAACACATGATAAATTAATAATTCCACTGTATCCTTTAATCATGAGCTATATCTGGGGGATAACTGATTTATCAGATACCTGAATAGAATGATATCCAATTCCATTATGGAGTGACCTTGTGTTAACTGTCTGCATCAACCTACAACTGATCTCAAACCCTGCATCCTTAATAGGGCACTATTTACAAAGACAAACCTGATCAGACTGTATAGGACAGGCACAGTGCTCCCTCACTGTGACATAATAGATGCCTACTGTCACATCCATCAATCACATTACCCTGACATCAGGCCAACCAGTCTTAAAATGCTGAGCATCTAACAAGAGAAATACCATAACTAGCACCATTTTTAATGACTCTGGGATGTCAAAACTGGGGATCAAACCCACAACCTCCAAGTACAGTTGCTCTAATCACTAAGCCACTGGGAATTATATCCTCAGACTGAATGCTGCTTCCACTCTCAATATTTTTTTCTAAGTATTACCCACTTGTTTCGAAGGTAATGAATAGAAACCAACATCATAAAACCTAATCCGCCTGAAATGATTTGCAAAGCTGGTCTTGTTTTAAACTGTTGTATAGATCCACTATAGTAAAACATTTAAACTTGATATCAAACCAAAACTCAAATAAAGTCATTCATTTTATAATGAAGTCCAAAAACCCTTCACACATTTTTTTCGTTTTATTTACCATGTAAAGAACATGGAAGCACAGAATGAGACAAAAACCAGTTTTAAAATCTCTTGCTTCTTTCTCTCTCTAATCAGAGTTATCTCTTGGCAAAGTAAAATTTTTACCTACATTTTAACGTACAATTAAACATTAGGCAAACCTCTCTTTTCATAAACTTCCTTATTTATAAACAGGGTATATTTTCTTAGCAAAAACCTACTTGTCATATTTTTATGCAAGTAAATAAACACCAAATAACTATGACCTTTATCTTGATCAAAACTGTAGCAAATCTTGTGAAATTATCACTCTCTCAAAGTAATCAGAAACATGGATTTTTTTTCCAACACGTTGCATATCGACTGTCACCTGAGGATAACCAATAAGGTCATCCAAATTCTACACCAATACCCATCCTTCCATCGTTAGCTAGTCCTTTTACTAACGAAGATTGAAATAGTACCAGATTAACATTTAAGTAATTATAAAAAGTTTATTTTTCATCATATCTTGGTTTCTTATTCAATTAGGTATTTGCTCAATCAATCAGTCAATCAATCGTGCACTGATGGATTGAACCCAAGGGACGAGGGAGCCAAGCTGAGTCTAAACTTTCCACGGGAGCTGCGAGTGAAAAACTTCCCGTTAACTCATTTCCATAAGTGAACACAAGCCCGGCTGAGGCACGAGCTTTCCTATACATGTGTCAATCAATTGGTTAACAATACATGGGAGATATGTCCAAACTTGCTCCACAGGGTAATGGTTTCTATCTATAGATTCCATTTTATTCCGATAATGGAATATCGGTCTCTTGCATGAATGAAAGTCCAGGGAGCAATGTGTATTTCTTCCATCAATAGTTACTCCCTGTTCTGACATGTCCCAGAGCAGATCAATTCTGGAATAGAGTTTGTATGGGTTACCATAGTTCACATTCTAACAGACTGGTTGCCTGCTATGAACTATAATCAACAGTAGATTCTTTTTTAAGTCAATGAACCAGGCTACGAAATGGACTGGCTTACTGAATAACAATAGATTTAACTGCATTTGAAACAAGGCAATAAGAATACTCAGCTAACTGAGATGTCTTGTGATTAAGACATTGTCAACTTGGCAACATCTTTGAGCACTGAACCATTCTACTAAAAAAAAGTGTACTGAAAACTTTGATCTATATCTTTAATTCTGTCAAACAGACAACAATTCTAATTAAGTTAACAATCATTTGAAAGTGTTAATTATATCAGAGTGCATTCTGATTTCACTAACAAAAGTAAATGAGTAAAGTTTGAGGCACATTATGAAATACACATTCTTCGAATTGAAATGGTATCCTTTCAGATTTTCCAACACAGAATAAATAAATTAGGTATTTTAATCAAATGAGGCTGTCATGTTAAAGTTAAAGAGAACGCAAATCAAACCCTTACAGCAAACTACAGCAAATCATACAAAAAGATGCACTATGAGGTTTACATGAGAGCTATAAAAAGTATCATGTTTTCAAGAGAAAACCAATGACCATGATCACATCCATACACATTTTTTCTTATAACACATATGCAAACCTTAATTCTCTTTGAGACAAAAAATTATCTGAGATAATTGATGATAATTCAAATCATATTGATCAATTGAATACTCTACCCTCAATTATCCTTCCATTACATGTAACAAGATATTGTCAATACACATTTCAAACCTACTCCGTTTTCAAATAATGTGATAAAGTGAAAGGCAAAATCAGCCAGAAAGTCTTAAGGATACCAAATAATTCTGATTATGCAAATTTGCAGAATCTAAACCACATTCCTGAAGACAAATTTTATATAAAACCTAGCTTCAAATGAACCATATGTGACTGGTCCAATGATGAATTATATTAAAGTGCAGACATTTTGCTTCCAAAACTTTTAAATACAAAGACACAGTCTAAAGAAATTGAACAAAGTTCAACTTCTGACTAAAGATGGTTCGTCACAAATATTTTTGAAAACTGTCACAAAATAAAATCTTTTTTGTGTGTGTGCTTCATATTTGTCTTTAGACCTCACTTTTTTTTATTCAAATATTCCACATTTGAAGCCTAGTTTTGCATGACAATGAAGAAAAGTAACTCTGTGCGACAGGTCGGCCATCAAGAAAATGATCTGTAAGATGATTATAAACCCAGATCAGACTTCCCATAAATCATTATAAAAGAACCTTTAAAATAAGCAGGAAATGCTGTAAAACCTGGTCAAACTGAGATTTCTCCTAGTCTGGTTTGTGTCTCCATGGTGATATAACCTTTACCATGCTAAATTTCTTTATTGGACTTACCCTTTCTTCATTTTGGACTATACCATTAGTTGTTAATGGGGTTGCTTGCTGAAAATTTATTGACTGAATAGTGAACAGTGAAGATCATGATCAGACAGCACTGGTTGTAAAGTCAGTAACAAATGCCCACAGCATTGTATAGGATCTACAATAGAGGAACTCTTAACTTTTAAAACTTTTTGATTTACTGAGAAAAAAAATACTTATCTCATTATGTTCTTCCTATCAAAAGTAAATTGAATAATATCATAAGCTGAATTAAGGTAATCCATCCATCATTAGATTATAATCATTGACCTTCAAATACTTAAAAAATTCAGTGCAGATGCAAGCATCAACTGACTAAGAGTTATTATAAGGCTCTTCTCCTCCAAGTCTATAAATGCTTGCATTTACTATAAAATTTCCACCATCACTTGATGGACCATGATCAATATCTAATGACGGATGGATTACCCTAAATGAATTAAAATCAGTATCAACAAAACATGTTAAGATATGCTTACTATTATTAAACTATAAGAATGATAAATGTTAAATACAAAACAAAAAAGTCTCTGAGTCAAACTGTTTTTCATTTCCATCAATCCTTTTGGTGACTAATATAACACCTAAGTTCAATAAAAAAGTGATGAGGCATTAAAGTTTAAAAGGAAAATGCTTTCTGAAAAACGCAACACACACACAAAATCTCTTTTTGGTGATATCTAATTCATTGTTTTAAGTGCACAAATGAAAACAAATCTGACAAAAATGTGCATTTTAAACTTTTGCAGCAAAAAATTGTGAATATTTGAAACACAATGCAAACTAGCATGGGTATAGTCTTGTACTGAAAAGCTGCGTCTTTGTTTATTTTCATCAAGTTCTCCTCACAATTCTTACAAAATATATTGATGGTATAGATGGTATCATACAACAACAACAACAACAACAAAACACAACAACAACAACAACTGTGCCCCTCACTTATGTGTCTATAGCGGCAATACATGCATTCCCTCACATATAAATGTTTCCTCTAATATTTATATGTCTAGTGGCAATGAATCTTCCACTCATATATATGTGTCTATAGTGACAGCAACTGTATCTTCTCACATACATGTCTAAAGTGGCAATGAATATTCTCCCTCATAATTATGTGACTTTAGTGGCAACAAATGCTTTCTCCTCACATACGTGTCTGCAGTGGCAATGAATGTTCCCCCTCATATATATGTGTCTACAGTGGCAACAACTGTATATCTTTTTCATCAAGTTTTCAACTCATATAAAAAAAACACTGTCAGTATAAAGTGGATGCGTATATGGTCATTACTGTTCAATGGAACTGATATAACCATAGATTATAAACAAATGTACATTGGATTAAATGAAGACTGAGTTTGATATTTGAGCTTGAGTATGATATTTAAAACTAGACTAGGAATTATTAAATTAAGGCCTGATATTGCACTTAGGGAGTGCTTGATAACTAGAAGCCTGATATTGCACTTAGGGAGTGCTTGATAACTAGAAGCCTGATATTGCACTTAGAAGTGCTTGATAACTAGAGGCCTGTTATTGCACTTAGAAGTGCATGATAACTAGAGGCCTGTTATTGCACTTAGGAAGTGCTTGATAACTAGAGGCCTGTTATTGCACTTAGAAGTGCTTGATAACTAGAGGCCTGATATTGCACTTAGGAAGTGCTTGATAACTAGAGGCCTGTTATTGCACTTACAAGTGCTTGATAACTAGAGGCCTGTTATTGCACTTACAAGTGCTTGATAACTAGAGGCCTGTTATTGCACTTAGGAAGTGCTTGATAACTAGAGGCCTGATATTGCACTTAGGAAGTTTTTATAAGCCTGGTATTGCACTTTGGAAGTTCTTGATAAGCCTGGTATTGCACAGGTATTCAGGCCTAATTTCAATGAAGTTCAGGCTTGACATAACAGGTATTATACTTTACAAGGACAGGTGTAAATATCTGTCCCTCCTTTTTCCTTGTCTACTTTAATGAGACCAAACACTTTTCTTCCTTATCCATATCTTAAAAACAATCAGTCTCTGTTGTTCAAAAGACCAAGGAATGCCTGATGTTTAACAAACAAATGAAACCAAAAGAATCTGTTATAATGTTTGTGTGTGAATGTGCATGTATGTCTGTGTGTGCATATGTGTACATCTTTGTAGTTGTGAGCTTTTATGTACGTGTATGTGTGGGTTTGTTTGTTTATATGGGTAGATCTCTGAGATTGATTTACACTTGAATTCGAATTTTTGTATGGTTATGCAAACATCTGGATGTATTCAAACATAGATATGTACTGTTGTAATGCTTTTATATCCATCTAAACCATTTGTATTCATACAGTATTATATATATAACTTTCATTATTATAGAGTTACATGGTAAAACACACCTGTATGAGGGGCCGCTGTGGCCGAGCGGTTACAGTCATGGTCTACAAATTTCTCAGCCCCTCAACGCTGTGGGTTCGAATCCCGGAAGGGACTTCGGATTTTTCACGCGAGGAAGCCTTCGAGCTGGCCTGTGGTAGGTCGGTGGTTCTACCCAGGTACATCTGTGTACTCGGGGTCTTCCTCCACCTGTAATTAGCTGGACGTCGCTATATGATTGAAATACTATCGCAGCAAAGTAAACCCCAATACAACAACAACACCTATATGACATTATTATATCCTTCCATGGTCACATTTCATTTTAAGTTAAATAACATTTTTGATGGTTCTAGGCCGCAATGGTCCAAGGGAAGACACTGGGCCTGATATCATACCCTGAAGTCGTGGGTCTGAACCAAGCCAAGGTAACAGATCATTTCACCTGGAGTTTGGCAACACTCGGTATAATTCGCTGATTTCAACTGACCAATTAGTGACTGGTTCAAAATCTGAAGCCACTGAATTTTCTACCAGTATGTAGATATGGATTTCCAGGAACTGCTTGTTGATTTACGTAGGTTTACATCTTATTTTGGAGTGGAATGGTCCATCTTAAGGATTGGATCTAAATCCAACAACTGCTGAGAGGGGTAAACTATATCTTGAAATGTTCTACATCTCAGTTGATATAAATAAGAGATTTGAGCAAACTGTTAACATTAATATCATGTCACAATGAAGGTTTCTCAGAATCTTTGTTTTCTTGGTCTCATTGTGTTATTATTTTTTATTAACTTCTTCCCTTTTTGACACTGACGATCAAACCAATACTTGACCCTTTCAAGAAAATAGTTTCTTCTGAATGTAAAATCCATTTACACTTTATTTTAAAATCTGGAATAAGGACCTTGTACCCTTTACAGGACAACTTATCATGCGTCAAACAAAAAGACATAAAAAGTGCATAACTACATATATATATTAGCATACAATCTGACAACAAAATATAAAAAAAAAGTGGGACGAACCATCAAGGGTAGAAAAGAATTTCTTTCGTTAAGATCAAGGTTTCGACTCCATCAGAGTCTTCTTCAGGAGTGTCACTATCTGTATGAGATATGTCACTATCTTCATTGTAAGAAGGTTTACAAGTAATAAGAGATGACCGGAAAATCTAAAGAATGATATTAGAGTGAAAAAGTACTCTATGATAAATTAAACAGCTGTGTTTACCTTTAACAAAAGGCCAGGCCACTGGAAATAATACCACATTGGTTCTTGTTTCAGCTAATGTAGATTATTCTAGTACAAAAAATACGCAAACAGCAATTTATAATAAAATAATGAGAATGTTGAGCATTACTATCTTCTTGCAATTTGGTATAATGTTAACTATCACAGCAATAGTAAATGCTGACAAAACGATAACTAAAAAAGTTGCTCTATTAAAGATGTGTCCAATATGGTCATATTTCAAATTAGGACACTGAATGATCTATAGGAATATTGAAAGAAAAAAGAAAACTTGCCGAGAAGGAAAGAAATGAAATACACTCACTCTCAGTATGGTCTTTTTCCCACCAGGTAAAGTTTCTTGCAAGGTTAACCCAGGTGAGTATCCTAAAATAAACCTAAGTTATTGTCCACTCTTCATGTGATGATGACAATGATTAACTCAGTAAATGAATTATTGTAACCCTGTCACTGAACATCTAAACTGTCCACTGTGTCAGAAATGAATGGCTTAAACCATGATGAGCTCCAATGAAGTCAGAAGCGTGAAATTTACAAACAATTATCGCCAATGACATGAATCGACAACCGACTCTTAACTAGTATTCTACAAGCTTAAATTACTCTATAAAGAATTGGAAAAAGGCTTGCCTGAGTGAAAACGATTAAACAAAAAAAGGTTCCATGGTCTTTGCAAAACATGTAAGAAATACTTTACACCAAAGAGCAATATCTGTTACCAATATACCATCAATATTGCCCCATAAGACGTCCCCTCTCCTCTAAAAAAAAATGGAACCAGAGAGGAGAGAATGGCATCATCATAATGCACAAGTTCAAAGTAAGGAACAGCCAGCACTAACAGGGTTAGTTCTATACATTAAGTTGATTAGATCTTTAAACTGTGTCAAATATATCACAGAGAAGATCAAATGGCTTTCTAGCTGAATGTATCCACATATTGTCATATAATCACGAGCGTGAAGAAAGTTCTACATTAACAAAACTTTACATCCGAATTAAAGCTTTCAGTGAGCAGTTTTCAATGGACAATTTAAGAAAAACAAGCACATTAAATGACATTGATTAATATCCCTACAATCATTGTTTTTCCTAGATCACTCTACAAACTTTCATAGTGTATCTACATTGTTTCCACTGACAGTTAAAACACAAATATTTTGAGATATGATATCTAATAAAAATGTTACCCATTTTGTTTAAAAAAGCCAGTTTAAACAAAGAGAAACCTAGTTATTTAAAAACTAAAGGGCCACAACTCCTATCTTACTAGCAAAATAACAAATATTTAAAAGTATCATTTTAAATAAAATTGCTTTACCCTATTAGATTACAATTGTTTAACAAATACATTTTAAACAAAGAGAAATCTGGCAATTTTAAAACTAAAGGGCCAAAACCTTTATCTTACTAGTTAAATAACAGCTAAAATATATTCTACCATTCAGGTATAAGGGGCATTTTTTTAACAATTAAAGGGCTATAACTCATGATCTACTTGTCTGATATCATGGTCGAGATAATGTGGCCTCTATACATTGTGACAAAATCTGTTTAAGAGACTTCTATTCCAACATGACTGCTAAAGTATCAGCAAAGTTAAACCTGGCATTTTTTTATATAATACACAAGGGCCATAACTCCTGATCTGTTTTTTTTCAGTATCAGCCATACGTGGACATGACCAAAATATATTAGGACCATAAATATTTTATTAAATAGGCTTCAGATATAAAGATGCTAGAGTGCAAAAATTGGACTAAAGAATCTAACAATCCTTATAGCCCAACATCAGAGCACCATTATGCTCAGTGAGTTTAAAAATGTGTTATACAGAAATAGGACACGGGGATCTATACAGGAATTAACATCATGTTAGACAGCCTTAGATTAAACATTTGTATTTGTTAACCAATGAAAAGCTAGCTGCACATGCCTTCCACATACAAATGCATGTGAATACTGCTGCTTTCAACAGTGTCTTTTATTCAATAACCTTCGGCAAATGTTTGGGGCGGGGATACACTGAGTTCGGTAAATGTCAATTATTCCTACCTCGGAAAGCTTCAACCTGATCTATATCTCTGCATTTCCAAGATATGATGGATCTAAGAATTGTTTCATAAATTCATAATCAAGTTATTAAAATAATTAGTCATAGGTAATTACCATGGCAACTGAACCATCACCAACATTTGCAATCAGAATCTAATCTTTCCCTCTGGAAGAGATATTATAATTAGTCAGACTTTATAATGTTCTTTGGTTGGGTTTCTCATCTTTTATACAAAGTGCATGAACTTCATATCTGTACGAAAAGAAATATTTTTCTAACATTTTTTTCTTTTCAAGTTGTAAAGAAGTATTGTAATGAGAAAAATCAAAAGAATGACTGTCAAATAAGCATGAACAGCTGATGCATGTATCCAATATCTGTGAGCTTACAGCATCTTTCAATTCATTTTAGGAAGAAAAATGTATTGCTGTAGATTACAATATATCTGATTTAACATAGAATACCTCAACTTTTTTAGCAATTAATTATCATCTAACTAAAAAATAAAGCTCATAAAATGATGCATGCTCTCATAATATGTAGTTAATTCCTGCTACCTTATGTGTAGCCACATGTAGGCTCTCTACATTACAGTAATTCCAGCTACCTTATATGTGTAGCCACATAATGACCCTATGTATTACAGAAATCCTGCCTACCATATGTGTAGCCACATATAGGCTATATACATAACAGTATTTCCTACTACCTTATATGTGTAGCCATATAATGGTTCTCTACATTACAGTTACATCTCATAGTCCCTATATGAGATCACATATAACCCAACCCGCTCACCTCATGTTAAGTATAAGGTACATGTACATGGACAAAACACTGTGGGTATATAGTGTAACAGAGGGACAATCAGATAACTCCAGGCCCTACCACAGAACAAAGCCCTGACAATTCATTCATGTTCACCTACCTTGCAATTTAAACATAAGACATAATCATACAAATGGATCATTTTGAGCAATTGATACACCTTGACAGTATGTGTCTTTATTCTGACACTAAATACCCATGATCCCCCAATACTGAGCCCATTGTCATTTGTATAATTAGCACTGCACATCTTTACTCTAAAAAAGGCTATACATAAAAAAATGCACACTACAATTCAGCTACAAGGCTATTTATCATTCTCTGCTTTTTGCATTATTTACTTCAAGTGCCTGCTTCTGCATTCTTTTTTTTTTTTGCCGATTTAAATTGCATATATGAAAGTCATCGTATTCACTAAGGCAGATCACCCGAACCTTTCTTTTCGAAGCAGCATAACTAGGTTTCTCTCGCCTTTCGCATATCTCATGCATGTTGAAACTTTCTTTCTGCAATGCGCAGCAATACGCAGCGCATTCCTTTACGCGCTTCTTGTTTTAAGGAACGTTCTATTTTTATCTTATCGCACAAAGTTTGATTAATTTATCTTATGTTTACAATGACAAATGCTTCAAAGCAAACTTAAGAAATATATCATGCATCTTGGTTTAAAAAAAAAATTTGTGGCATTTTAGAAATTTTCAAGGTTACATAGTTAATTTCATTCAGAAATAATTTATATACTCTCCGAACTAGAACGAACAATAGTCAAGAAAAAAACAACAACAACACAGAATTCTAATTCAAATACAAGATATGCAATAAAAATAAAGGAGAAATATGAGAAATGAGAATCACATCTAGAGCTTTAACCTGAAATCTTGCTTTATCATTTCCATTACTTATTCATTTAAGAATAGATATAGTAAATTTACTTTAAAAAACATGTACTTCATTCAGAAACCTTAGAAGTGATCCTATATGCAAATCAAAGGGAGACTAAAATATGCTTTATTTTCTATCCTTCACGCGATCCTCTCTGAAATGCCAAACATATTGTATAAGTGAATTAGAGATGAATCCATCCAGATTAGATTAAGCAGGTTAACAGTAAAGTGATGCTTTCAAGCCACGAAACTCAAGTCCCAGTCTTGCATTTGATATGACAGCTGTGTGAATGTAAGGTTTGAGAAGGATTTGCTTACAATCTGCCGTGTATTTTGCAAACAGCCCATAGCTACACAACTTGATTACATTACTTCATGTATATACGTACTTAAAACGTAAATTTATCATCGTTATTTTTAGCTTCCTTCAAAACAATACTCCAAACAAGCCTGTACTTTGCAAATTGCCAAATTTGAAACATGAAAATTTTCACTTATTTTTGTCAGACATTATTGATAATTATGTTGTTGTATGAAACACTAAGGCTGTACTTCATTATCAAAACAGTTTAAATATCATTAAAATGGTACTGTGGTCCATAACGGTAACATAATGACTGCAGATACAATTAGCTAGTTGGTTCAATCCCCCATTGTGACTGGCTCAAAGTTCTGGTCCAACCCAGAAACTGATGATAAACAGTAAGAAATTGCTTTCCAAACAAGGCAAAAAGAAAAAAAACTTAAAAATAATGACCAAAAGCAAAAATGGCTGACTCATTGACTGACAAGGCCATTGCAAAATACACCTTTGGTTTGTTATCCAAAAGCATCTGAACAAACACACCCTATGTGGGTTAAAATATGGACTATTACATACTAAAATAAAGATGAGAAAATTAATTTGCAAATACAAACCCAAATAAAAGAATGTGGCTCTTAATTAATACTCACTGTACAGTGATTCTAACATCATCACTGGCTGTCTCCAGTTTATAATGGAAATAAAACAACTTTTAGCTTATTGAATAATAAAAACCAAAGGTAACGAAATTGTTATTTTAGTTTTAATATCAATTTATACTGACAAAGAATGTCATTTCACATAACAATTAATCACACGTAACATTTGCAAGAAAATGACCACTATACATAACTAATAAGGCAATGCAAGTGGGTTGGGGATTGTAATTTCTATGGCTTTCATTGTATGTATATTGCAATACAGATTAACCCTTTCCCTCATATAGACTCATTTTGACGCACTCAATAGGTATCACATAAAGCTTGATCTGCAGAAAACCACAGTTAAACCTTACCAAATTTAATTACAAAATCCTCATTTCCAGACCACTGAGGAGCAGCGAACAGCATAAAACCTGAACAGCATAAAAGCGTGTTACTCGCAGGCTGATCTGGTTTTATGCTGTTCGCATAGGTCTTTTCATGGTGTCCTCTATGAGGGAAAGGGTTAAAGTCACTGTTGTACTGCAATACAAAATGAATATATCAGTTTTGCTAATATTCTATTCAGCTTCATTGTTACTATCATTTTTGTGTCTAGATTCAAAAGATTCACATCACATGCAATCGCTGACAAATAGCCTGAAAATGGAGTCGAACAGGGAGGATTATTCTAAATTCAAGAAATGCAGCGTACAGAGCATTTGCGGTATTCCTTACAGAAATATTTGTTGTTTACTCAGCTTATTATTTCATTGAGACAAGATAATGTTTAAAATAGCCTCTAACTATAGTTTGATCAAATATGGCCATATATTATGTCACGTATTGTGATATGCTCTTGCAATATTGTTGCACACTTCAAGCGTATTGTGACAGCACTAGGTCTTTCTATAACACTTCTCGCTTATAACGCCGGTTGCTACCATGGACCTTACAAACACGTTCAAGTGAGGTTACAGTGTACCTTGTGTGTCACTAGGAGGCTAATGGGAACTCATTTATTTATTTATGTTGTTGTTGTTGTTTCAGACTTTACCATTGCTGTGGAGGTAATTCAATCATATAGAAATGTCCAGCTACTTACAGATGGAGAACAGAGACACCCAAACTTACCAAAGACCAGCTGGAAAGCTTCCTAGTTTTCAAAATCTGAATGAAATAATCATGAACAGTCCGAACTCTTCCAGTATATCTCTAAGACAAGGATTACCACTGACATACTTGTTAGAACATACATTCTGATGTGGCTTTTTATTGGTCAATTCGATTTAGGGATGAAACCGTGTATAAACCTTTGTGAGGTTGTTTAACAATGCACACGAATAAAATATTGAAGGATTCAGCATCCTGGTTCGTTCATGCATACAGAGGCATGGCTTTTGATGATGGAGAGGAAAATCAATAATAATTATCTGATTGACTTTGAACTCATTCGTAGTACAACTGCTTGGATGACACTTAGTACACGGCCCGTGAAAGCTCAAAGCATCTTAATTTTTTATCATCATTATCTTAAGTGATACTTTAAGTTCTATTTAGACTAGCTCATTTCTTTACTTTTTTTTGTATTCTGATATATGTAGATTTACATTAAAGCTTGCTTTAATGACAAATACATTACCACATGCAATACTGTTTTCAATAATGATCAAGGCAGAGATGCATCTGATCAACTGTTTAAAAACCTGGTAGATTTTTATTTACAAGATCTAACTAATAAATGTACCTTTATTGAAAGTAATCACATAACTGTGAGCAGGTGTCATTAATTAGACAATTCTTGCACCTATGCTAGGGTCCGCCATTGATTGCCAGGGGTCACAAGAAGAAAACAATGAACTGCCATCCAGGGCTCAAACTCAGGGCAAAGATTCTATGGACTTTGAGAATCAGGCAACATACACACATCCCTGCCTATTGTGATTCATCAGTACCATAACAGCGAGATAATTTTGAGAGAAAAATCAATAATAAAAAAAAGACCAAAATTATGACAAAAAAATGCTGAAAACAGCAGCAGTTATTTCTGTCTAAAAGTTATATATTGTATACCAGTAGTGCTTATAATCTCGAAGGAGACATTAAGAAGTTTTACTATGATATGAAAGTCTTAATAAAGACGGCCACATGGATGGAGCCGAGCGGAGTATTTTCCCCCATGAAGCACTGTGGCAAACTCAACAGAATTGGTATCCTGGGATTGCAGGAGACGACTCGAACGGTCAAATCCAAATTGGCTGATAATCACACCCAGGAGACTTGTGTTAATCTCCCGAGATAATTACCTGTAATCTAGGTTATTAATTAATGTAGAATTCATGTTATGACGACTTCCATCTGTAGCCAAGTAAGTTGGTTTTTTTAATGGGTTTTACATCCCATCAACAACCTAGTTGTCATTTTGAAACTTTGTCTATTTGAAGCAGATCTGGTACCACACTGCATTATATCCCAGTTAATAAGTGGCATCAGGTACCAAAATTCTTACCGTACTAGAGCAATAGATCATAAGCTATCACAAATGCTATCATGAAATGATGCCATAGCATTAAAAACAAAGACCAGCACGCTATACTATATACAATAATTAAAACTGAATAATTCTGTAACTATTTATAAGTATTATACAATAATAGCTAAACGATTTAGCATGATACTATAGCTGATTAGATCATATCATTAGATATTACCAAACACATTGCAGTGTGACATCAAAACTAATTAAATAATGGAATGAAATTGAGTGACAAGCAAAATAGCAGTAGTATGACTTTACTTGACTATTTGAGTTTACCGACGTAGTAAACAGTATTTCAGTCATATAGCGACGTCCAGCTAATTATAGGTGGAGGAAGACTGCAATAATATCACAAGATCTATTACTTTGTGTGATGTATCAGATCATTATCAACTAGATGCTTGCATCAGGAATGACAAAATAAAATAAATATACTGATGCAATAAACAAGATGCAATACATTTTCTCTCATGTTTTTATAAATATTTTAGCAAACATCTCTGTTACACAGCTGTCACCAAACAGAAGAAAAAAATGCAAATCAACAAATGCACCATTAATTAATTATCAGTTACAATTTATTATTAGAACACTGCTGTCTGTCGCTATCTGGCATATAAAACAGCGACAAAACTTGTGTTTTAATCCTATTAAAATGTGTAATAAAACATCCGAATTAATTTCATCAGTGACTGTACAGAGAAATAAATTCCTTTTCCATGGTTATTTTATTGACATCAAATTACAACTCATATCTTTGTTTTATGTTTTTGCTAAAAAAACTCATTCATTTTTATTATGTTTACCCAGTTTTTATGATTATCACTATTACAGGAATTATTGTGCCAGGCAAGCCAACATTGACCTGAATGTACACAAAGGAATTATGGGATTTTTATAAAAGCTGAGAATGGAAGCTGATCTGAAGATGTAAGCTATTACAATTGTCCCTATCAGCCAATGTCCTAAGTATAAAAAGTACCTACTTAATTCCAATTAAGAAAGGTTCTTTTTGTAGCAAATCTACCAACAGTAATTATATCATATACTTTTTCCAAGCTTATTTTTTCTCAAATTAAAAGCTAGACTAATAAGATATTTCATTATTACCTAAATACAATACAGATCCATTATAACACTATGTTTTGAGTTCCAAGTCAAGTTACTATGTTATATTGGGCCCGGTTATAAATGTGTAAAACCATATGTTAAATCAACTTAAAAAGTCTAAATAAAAATTAAGGGTCTAATGGTTGGACTTCATTATAAACCAATATATATATATAAAACATTAGATGTTTAATGATGCCAATATAATGGAGCGCATGTTGTTGGATCTACAATCCTTACATTGTCACATGCAATAAATCAAACATTATCATGAAT
>JAIFHC010000362.1:0-50000 GCA_021229015.1 Solen grandis | reverse complement strand
AAACCCGTTTTGTTATATATTCATCACAATATCTCCCATAATCTTGGTATCTATAAACATTTTTGCTAACGTTTCCAACTTTGAAATAGTTTAAATCTGTTTTACATGTTACAGTTGACAAATATTTAGCTACGACGAATTTCCTTTTTTAAAGATATGTCTTGTTTAAATAAAATCTTATCTATTGTGAATTAATTTTTGTGAAGGGTCACATAAGGATCATTCATGCCAAGTTTCGTCATTTTCAGAGATGTTTTTTTCTTCTTAATTGTTGACGACGGACGACGACGAACGAAGGATGGTCCTAATAGTTCACCCTGAGCACGTTGTGCTCTGGTGAGCTAAAATAAAAATCGGTGTTATTTTTTTTTTCAATAGCTAATATTTAGATTTCGTTTTTATTAAGTTTATCCAAGTTTTAAAATCCCGTGACTACCTATGATTTAAGCATATTTCATTTCACCAAAAGATTCTAAAACTTCCATGAACTAGTGTATTATGCCACATGCAATATTGCAAAAGTAGTAATGTGCGGACGAGTTCACAGAAATCGAGCTGGATATCTTGGATAAGGGTGGATAAACGAAAGCACACTATGACGTCATCAATCGATACCATAATAACGGACTCACGCGCGGTGCCTGCAGCACCGTGCATTGACGTCATCAATCGATACCATAATAACAGACTCAGCGCGGTGCCCGTAGCGCCGTGCTTTAACATCATCAATCGATACCATAATTACCCAGTTCTTTAACGAAGATTAATTAATCGTGAAGAAAAAACGTAAGCGAGTTTTGAATAAAAAGTTCTATGTCGGACCAAGTTTTGTTAAATATATATCGGGTTGCACCGTCCCACCCCTTTAACGAGGTCGCGTGACCTTTTTAGGGTCACAGTCATTCGGCGTTAAAACATGGACGTTTTACCAGCCCACTTATGCGACGATATATACCATTTCCTAGTAGAAAAACCGTTTGTTCTTTGAAACATATTCTCGGATACGAGATGTTTAAAACGGCGTTATACGAAACGCGTAGAAAACCAATGATGAAGACCAAATCGTATATTAAACGATGGTTAAGCGAAAAGTCCACTTTCGGACAACTTAAAACGTTTTTAATACGTTTACTCGAAAAATATGGCGCTCGTAATGTATAAAACGTGTCTTAACAGCAACAAATTAACTACGTTTCCACGAAATCACTCTTGATTACGTTCATTAGAGAACAGTTAATGAGGGGTCTTTTTTTACAAAATCAATGAAGCATACTGATATTTCTTTTAGCATTAATTATAATTACCTTATATACGTACGCAATGTCGATTATGTACAACCTCGCGTTTACAATTGTATACTGTATCAATAAAATCTGGCATCCGCATCCCTTAATTAGAATTTACTCACTATTAGTTCGACGATGGGAAAACGCAGTTTCGCCCGCAGCGATCCTTGTCGACTTCACAATAATATTAATAATTACATGGCCGTAACTGACTCGATGATAAAACTTGTAAACGCGGGTAGGCAGTTAGGGTATTGCGTTATCGATTATTGACATAAAACGAATTTTCTTTTTTCTTTCCTCCCTTTATGAACGCGCGCGTGCGTGTGTTTTATCTTTTTTTCTCCCTTCCTTTCTCTCACTCTTCATTTCTGGATGCGCTTTTCTATTACGACTTACAGTTATTTTATATGTAAACAATTGTCTCACCCGTCCTCGGACGTATAATGATTATTTACTGTATGACTCTGCGTTTACGAATTAAACCGAACATTTTAATCTATATGCGTATTATTGTTATTTTTTCTATCATTTCTCTCTATCTCGTCATATTTCCCCGTAATGCGCGCGTTTTGTACGCGTGTATGTTCTAACGTTCGTTTCTCTAATGCGTATTTTTTTATTTTTTTATGTTTCGCCCTCTATCTCGGCAATATTATTCGTAGGTATTCTTTTATAAAGACTGGAAGTCTAGTAAATAAGGCGGAACTACGAGAGTAAAATGAAAAATAAATCATTCAATAATATCATTCGTTTATCGGAATTTCAAATCGGTCTCGCGATCGATTTTTCCATTACGAAGTTCTCCGGGCCTATACACAACGGTCAGAATTCAAACCGACCAATCGTCGAACGCGTCATTGGAACGCATATGTAACCCCCCCCCCCCTTTCATCTCTCTCTCTCTCTCTCTCTCTCTCTCTTCACGAGTGCGTGCTGCTTAGGATCGGTTTTTCAACGGTTTAACGCAACAAATATGGTTGCATACGAGCCTTCGAAATTCGCATAAAATTGTTTGAAAAATCGTTTCTGAACAAAACGTTATTTTTTTAACGTAGGAATACCTTTGTATTTATATCGTAATGCGACCCTCGAGGCGACATATTTCACTGGCTCGTATCTTTCTTGAACGATTTGAGCGAAATTTGCTTAAACTATATAGAGAAAGTTGCGAAAATTCCGGGACCCGTGTACGAAAGCCGGTGTATTAAAAAAAAAAACTACTCTATTTAGGCAATATTTATTTATGAGTATCTTTTCGTTGATAACTTATTTATACATAATTATAGCTCGGTGTTATCCTTTTTGTAGCTTAGTTTATCATTTCTTAAACGTATATGTCTTAATAACGAGTAAATTACTTACGTTATCATGAGAACCGTACCATACGATTTTATTTATTCATTTATTTTTGTCAAACGTACGTGGACGAAGTAGTAGTAGTAGTAGTTGTTGTTGTTGATGATGATGTTTTTTTTATGTTGATATTAATGCGTTTGAATAAATCGAGACTCTGAAGTGTTATCACAACGCTTCTTTACATTTTGTTTTTGTTGTTGTTGTTGTTTATGTAGTAGAGTATTTGTTGTAGTGGTAGTAGTAGTAGAAGTAGTATTAATGTTACGTACTAGGGACAAAATAATCCTCGCATATACACGCACACGCTTAAAATATCGATTTTACACCTCCATGAAAGCAATCGAGAAATTTATTTATTTATTTAATTTATTTATTATTGTCAATCACGCGTGGTGGAAGTATTAGTTGTTGTTGTTGCAATGATGATATTCGTTTTAAGTCTAATAATAGTATCGGTTATATATTCCCTGTTTACCAATGAATGAAACGGAACCTTGTGCGCGTACATTTACATAGTAGTAGTAGTAGTAGTTGTTGTTGTTGATGATGATGTTTTTTATGTTGATATTAATGCGGTTGAATAAATCGAAACTCTGGGGTGTTGTCACAACGCTTCTTTACATTTTGTTTTTGTTGTTGTTGTTTATGTAATAAAGTAGTATTAGTAGTAGTAATAGAAGTGGTAGTATTAGTAGTAGTAGTGGTAATAGAAGTAGTAGTAGTAATGTTACGTCCTTGGGGCAAAATAATTCTCGCATATACACGCACACTTCTCCGTAAAAACAATCGAGATATTTATTTATTTTCTGGTATATTACACAAACAATTGATTTGAAATAAAAAAAAACAAAAAAAACTAGAATGCGGAGATAGGTGCAGCAGTGACTAAGAACCATAACTCTATCTGGTCCAAGTTTTATTTACCTTCCTTTTTTTTTTTTTTTTTTTTTTTCAATTTTAGTCGGGAGCATAACTTATAAACCATTTAAAGTTTATTGACTGGAAACTTTATATATAAATAGATTGTGAGATTGGGAATTGCAAAAACCAAAAATCATAACTCTACCTTGAATAATTTTCTAATTATCTCCCCTTATTAAATGTTACAATGAATTTCTCTCTAGATAATAACTTATATACTTGAATAATTTTTTGTTGGGAGCAAAACTCATAAACAAAACAATTTAAGGACTAGAAACTTAAAACATAATATGATGGCAAGTTGAAGCAGTGCAGCTACTATTTTAAAATTATCTCCCTTTATTTTTCTATTGCATTCTCAGAAAGGGGCATAGTGTTTTCCGAACACATCTTGTCATGTTTATAATTTCATATCACTCACTCACTCATTTACTCACTCAATTACTAAATTACTCACTCATTTACTCATTTACTCACTCAATAACTCACACAATTACTCATTTATTCACGCAATTACTCACTTACTCACTCAGTTACTCAATTACTCACTCATTACTCACTCAAATACTCATTTACTCACTCAGTTACTCACTTACTCACTCAATTACTCACTCAATACTCATTATCACTCAATTACTCACTTACTCACTCAATTACTCACTCAATTACTCATTTAACTCACTCAATTACTCATTTACTCACTCAGTTACTCATTTACTTACTCAATTACTCACTTGCTCACTCACTTACTCCCTCAATTACTCACTCATTTACTCATTTACTCACTCAATAACTCACACAATTACTTATTTATTCACTCAATTACTCACTTACTCAATTACTCATTTACTCACGCAATTACTCACTTACTCACTCAGTTACTCAATTACTCACTCATTACTCACTCAAATACTCATTTACTCACTCAGTTACTCACTTACTCACTCAAATACTCATTTACTCACTCAATCACTCACTCAGTTACTCACTTACTCACTCAATTACTCATTTACTCCTTCAATTACTCATTTACTCACTTACTCTGTTACTCACTCAACACTCAACAAAATAAATAAATATCTCGATTGTTTTTACGGAGAAGTGTGCGTGTATATGCGAGAATTATTTTGCCCCAAGGACGTAACATTACTACTACTACTTCTATTACCACTACTACTACTAATACTACCACTTCTATTACTACTACTAATACTACTTTATTACATAAACAACAACAACAAAAACAAAATGTAAAGAAGCGTTGTGACAACACCCCAGAGTTTCGATTTATTCAAACGCATTAATATCAACATAAAAAACATCATCATCAACAACAACAACTAATACTTCCACCACGCGTGATTGACAATAATAAATAAATAAATAAATAAATAAATAAATAAATAAATTTCTCGATTGCTTTCATGGAGGTGTAAAATCGATATTTTAAGCGTGTGCGTGTATATGCGAGGATTATTTTGTCCCTAGTACGTAACATTAATACTACTTCTACTACTACTACCACTACAACAAATACTCTACTACATAAACAACAACAACAACAAAAACAAAATGTAAAGAAGCGTTGTGATAACACTTCAGAGTCTCGATTTATTCAAACGCATTAATATCAACATAATAAAAACATCATCATCAACAACAACAACTACTACTACTACTACTACTTCGTCCACGTACGTTTGACAAAAATAAATGAATAAATAAAATCGTATGGTACGGTTCTCATGATAACGTAAGTAATTTACTCGTAATTAAGACATATACAAAAAAAAGGATAACACCGAGCTATAATTATGTATAAATAAGTTATCAACGAAAAGATACTCATAAATAAATATTGCCTAAATAGAGTAGTTTTTTTTTTAATACACCGGCTTTCGTACACGGGTCCCGGAATTTTCGCAACTTTCTCTATATAGTTTAAGCAAATTTCGCTCAAATCGTTCAAGAAAGATACGAGCCAGTGAAATATGTCGCCTCGAGGGTCGCATTACGATATAAATATAAAGGTATTCCTACGTTAAAAAAATAACGTTTTGTTCAGAAACGATTTTTCAAACAATTTTATGCGAATTTCGAAGGCTCGTATGCAACCATATTTGTTGCGTTAAACCGTTGAAAACCCGATCCTAAGCAGCACGCACTCGTGAAGAGAGAGAGAGAGAGAGAGAGAGAGAGAGAGAGAGAGAGAGAATGAAAGGGGGGGGGGGTTACATATGCGTTCCAATGACGCGTTCGACGATTGGTCGGTTTGAATTCTGACCGTTGTGTATAGGCCCGGAGAACTTCGTAATGGAAAAATCGATCGCGAGACCGATTTGAAATTCCGATAAACGAATGATATTATTGAATGATTTATTTTTCATTTTACTCTCGTAGTTCCGCCTTATTTACTAGACTTCCAGTCTTTATAAAAGAATACCTACGAATAATATTGCCGAGATAGAGGGCGAAACATAAAAAAATAAAACAAAACGATAGAACAACGCGCGCATTACGGGGAAATATGACGAGAAAGAGAGAAATGATAGAAAAAAATAGCATTAATACGCATATAGAGAAACGAACGTTAGAACATACACGCGTACAAAACGCGCGCATTACGGGGAAATATGACGAGATAGAGAGAAATGATAGAAAAAATAACAATAATACGCATATAGATTAAAATGTTCGGTTTAATTCGTAAACGCAGAGTCATACAGTAAATAATCATTATACGTCCGAGGACGGGTGAGACAATTGTTTACATATAAAATAACTGTAAGTCGTAATAGAAAAGCGCATCCAGAAATGAAGAGTGAGAGAAAGGAAGGGAGAAAAAAAGATAAAACACACGCACGCGCGCGTTCATAAAGGGAGGAAAGAAAAAAGAAAATTCGTTTTATGTCAATAATCGATAACGCAATACCCTAACTGCCTACCCGCGTTTACAAGTTTTATCATCGAGTCAGTTACGGCCATGTAATTATTAATATTATTGTGAAGTCGACAAGGATCGCTGCGGGCGAAACTGCGTTTTCCCATCGTCGAACTAATAGTGAGTAAATTCTGATTAAGGGATGCGGATGCCAGATTTTATTGATACAGTATACAATTGTAAACGCGAGGTTGTACATAATCGACATTGCGTACGTATATAAGGTAATTATAATTAATTCTAATTCTTTTTGCAGACGATATTGTTCTATTTACAACTGATCCAGTGAGTTTACAAGCTCAAATTGACAGTTTATATTTATATTCTGTTAAATGGGGTTTAAAGATAAATGTTTCAAAAATAAGGTATGTATTTTTGAAAAAGAAACAAAACCATGACGAAAATTTTTATAAATGGAGTGAAATTGAAAGAGTTGAAAAATTCACTTATTAGGAAAAACTTGTATATACTGGTAATTTATCTTCAGCCGTGAAAGCTCTACATGATCAAGCTTTACGAGCATTCATCATTTATTTTCCATTTTTGACCGGTTAAGCTTGATATTAAGACAAAAATCTCTCTTTTTGATACATTGATTACGCCTATATTATTATATGGATCAGATATTTGGGGTATTTATGACTATAAAGAAATTGATAAATTACACATAAAATTCTTAAAGAAAATTCTAGGAGTAAGAACTCAAACACCAAATAATGCAATTTATGGTGAATTGGGAAGATTCCCGCTATCCATTATAGCGAGAGAAAGAGCTCTAAAAGTTTGGTTAAAAATTAAAAGTAATGAAAACTCATTAACTCATATCACTTTTACTGATCAGATTCATAAAATAAACGGTAAATGTTGGGCTAGCAAAATAAATTTGACTATTGATAGCTTAGGATTAAACTATATTAGGGAAACTTTTAATTCTAGTTTGATAAATATTTATTTAGCCACTTTAAAGCGTCGTATACGTGACGAATTTGGTAGATTTAATGGTATTGATAGAGAAAATAGATATTGTAAAATGTGTAATCAAAATATGATTGAATCTGAATACCATTTTTTATTATGTTGTCCAAAATATAAAGACTTAAGAAAAAAATTAATAAAATAGTTTTTTAAATTTGTCAATAGAAGCTAATGACATTCGTAAAAATACTCTGGAAAATTTAACTGTTCCGCTTTAATATAATTTATTCATGTTCTGGTTCTGTATTGTATGTTTTTGTACTTTTCGCTTTTATATTGTGTACGTTTTATTACTTATGTTTTGTACTTGCCATTTTATAAAATTGTATGTGGCCAAAGGCAGGATACTGCCGATTTTGCCTCAAATAAAACTGTAACTGTAAAACTGTAACTGCTAAAAGAAATATCAGTATGCTTCATTGATTTTGTAAAAAAAGACCCCTCATTAACTGTTCTCTAATGAACGTAATCAAGAGTGATTTCGTGGAAACATAGTTAATTTGTTGCTGTTAAGACACGTTTTATACATTACGAGCGCCATATTTTTCGAGTAAACGTATTAAAAACGTTTTAAGTTGTCCGAAAGTGGACTTTTCGCTTAACCATCGTTTAATATACGATTTGGTCTTCATCATTGGTTTTCTACGCGTTTCGTATAACGCCGTTTTAAACATCTCGTATCCGAGAATATGTTTCAAAGATACAAACGGTTTTTCTACTAGGAAATGGTATATATCGTCGCATAAGTGGGCTGGTAAAACGTCCATGTTTTAACGCCGAATGACTGTGACCCTAAAAAGGTCACGCGACCTCGTTAAAGGGGTGGGACGGTGCAACCCGATATATATTTAACAAAACTTGGTCCGACATAGAACTTTTTATTCAAAACTCGCCTACGTTTTTTCTTCGTGATTAATTAATCTTCGTTAAAGAACTGGGTAATTATGGTATCGATTGATGATGTTAAAGCACGGCGCTACGGGCACCGCGCTGAGTCTGTTATTATGGTATCGATTGATGACGTCAATGCACGGTGCTGCAGGCACCGCGCGTGAGTCCGTTATTATGGTATCGATTGATGACGTCATAGTGTGCTTTCGTTTATCCACCCTTATCCAAGATATCCAGCTCGATTTCTCGTCCGCACATTACTACTTGCAAATGTGCCATAATTATTCCTTGTAGTGCCATGCATACACTGTGTCCTTTTAGTTCTCTTGGCTAGCCCAACAGTCATATATTTAACCAACCAAAGCTTCCCCTTTTGTACAAATGCTGTGATTACGTTTACTTCAAGTTTAAGATTTATATCAATCTCTTATCTCATTCTTAAAATATTGTTTAAAAGGAAAATTATTCCGCACTACACGACTTAAAGACGACTTAAAGGAGTTATTTCAACTGAAAAGTAGCCATACTGTATTAGCACTATGTGGTCATTAGTTATACAAGTGTGTACTGCAATGCAATCGAAACATTATATGAAACTGCGTGCACCCTTTCACCGAAGACAAGAAATATGCACATAGTGTCGAAAAGAAACCTGTTGAAAAGGCAGCGATAAAAAGACAACTGCGTATGTGTCTTACCATATCAAAATTCAACTGCGTCTTACCATTTTGTAAAAATCATTGTTTGATTGAAAAATAATTTTCTACTTCAAACTTTGTCTCATGACCTGAATCTGTATTTGGTAACTTATATTTAGCAAAAACCATGCGTATAAATACAGTTTGAGGATGAAAATGCTGGATACAGCAATTTCAACTGCGTCGTATTTGTCAAATGTTTCACAAATTTTTCTCCACCTCGAATTTCCAGTTCGCTTAAACTTTTGTTTTTCAAAATGGATTTTCAAGTTGCAACCAACATATGGAGGGAAAAAATTAGGAGCGTGTTCATATATGTATCTCGTTATCATGCATTTCCTACAGAAAGAGTAATGAACAAAAAGATACCTTTTGCATTCAAGGATGGCGGCTTTTGTTTACAAAATGAATGGTTCGACGCAGGTTTGATTCCTAGCCCTGACATGTATTTCTTTCTTTTTATTTGTAAGGTTAAGCTACCTTTGCGTACAACATATAGGCTCTAACGATAGTTCTCGGATTATTCTTTTCTGTGTCAATTTGATGCGTCTGTGGATTGCCTACGGATAAAAGATGTATGAGTCATGTATCGTTCATTCAAATACTCATTATTTAATTTGACTTTCCTAAAGAGCATTTGCACGCCTTATAATGTTTTTAAATAACATCCGATTCCTACAGGCCCTAAAAAATGAGTCCCAAGTACTTTAATAGATTGTGTTTTTCACCAAAGTTTGAAAATCGTGCTCCGCGTAATACATTAAGCGCCGCAAAATTGACGGCTCCCATCAGGTAGGTGAACGTGATCGCCCATAATGTTTGCCTAGTTTACTGATAGCAGACCGCGCCCCCACCTAAAACAAATACGCTAATTAAGTCTCCTTTTGTACAGTAGGATGACAGGCTAGTTTGGTGCAACTAAACATAGATTCGGAAGTATTTGTCAGTTAATATATGAAAACTCCCTTTGATTAAAGATTTCAGATGTAATAGTGTAATCTGAAGACTGGAGGCCCTTCTGCTGATGTAATGAAAAATTTATTTTTTCGTCATGCAGAAAAGAAGAAGAAGAAGAAGAAGAAGAGAGAGAGAGAGAGAGAGAGGGGGGGGGGGGGAGAGAGTAACTAGCATACAGTTCAAGTTCATGTACATTTTACCAATGCAATGGCAGGTGGGGTTCGTAATACATGAAATGTGAGGCGACAGAACGAAAAACAAAAGAAGAAATGCAGACATCATCAAAGATATTTTTGTTTGCTTTTTACCTATTCAGAATTTTTAGGATGGTCTGTAGGTAGGGATTTATTATATTTGCTCCTTTTTTATGACAATTACAAAGCTGGACGGCCTTCATGATAGAGGGATGCATATATTATCAAGCTTACTTAACTTTTTATTTGATTAATCAAACATTGTTTAGTTAACATGTTTAAACGAAAATTGATGATGATATCCGATTGAAAATAGCAGAAAACACAGTTCGGTGAAAAAATCGACGGTGTGGGGATGAAAAAAAGATGAGTCTGTACAGGTTCTGTTGACTCGGTCAGAGTACGGCAAACAAACCTTAATGATGGCCGATAATAATAAGGAGAATTATGATTTTTTTTATAAATAGCTTTCAATGCTAGAAATATATACCAACATGTAATGAAATGATTCTAACATAAGTATTCTTTAAAATTTGTTTTCCTGTTAATGTAAATATAAACGGGTATATCATGAATTACGCCCCTTTTCATTTGCAGTCGGTGTCGATTAT
Source organism: Solen grandis (assembly GCA_021229015.1). Lineage (NCBI taxonomy): Eukaryota > Metazoa > Mollusca > Bivalvia > Adapedonta > Solenidae > Solen > Solen grandis. Next base: position 39,167 of record JAIFHC010000362.1, on the reverse strand, counting down.
ACGTAGTATAAAATGCAATTATTTTGAAATAAAACTAATATATAATACTCTGAATGAAAATCATAAACTGACAAATGCAGCCTAAATCCACGTATAGAGTCTTCATAACTTATCATCTATTAAAATACAATTTAGAAACAATCAGTCACTATGGCAACAAAGAACAAAATAATTCAGTGCTATTTTATTGAAGTATTTCCATCAAATATTTTATTTATTTATGACAGGTCCTGTGACCATCCTTAAATCTTCAGCCGGGCCTCAGCTTAGACGTGCGGGGTGTAAGTTGCATTGTTTGGCATCCGGCTCCAACTATATAAGCAAGCCATGTCGTTTGCTGAGGTAGAATTAGTAACAGACGACACGTGCCAGTCACCATGGAAAGGATACTTATCGCTTTTGTGACCTTCTCTGCAGCAATAAGTAAGTAAATTAGCGTTACTATAGTAGAATATATAGCGTCCATTGGTACCTGGCACGATTGTTGTCTGTTTTGATTTTTTTGCTGTTTTTGTTTGTTTCTGTGTGTATGTTTCTTTTATAATCATTATTATTTTCTTTACTAGTACCACGGAAAATATGATTTGACATGCCATATATTTTTATGCAATTATCAGCAGCCTTCATTACGTAACATTAACGTCTTAGTCGTTTACTCTATAGCATAACTAGTACGACAATATATCCATATTTAAAAGATGATAGAAAAGTAAAATGTAAAGATTGGATCTATGAAAATATCAGTCACAATTTATAAAAAAAAATGTTGCATTTTATTTTAAATATTACTGTAATAAACAACTGCTTCCTTGTGTCTTTGTGATATGATTTGAATAATAAATGAAGAAAAGTTCAATAAATAGTAAGTACATGTTTTAACAATTATGTATACAATCTTCATATTACAATTTGATATTTTGTTTCCATTTGAAAAATTACAATATATCATTTCGAGTGAAATAAATGTTAACATGTAGTTCAACTGTTGATGTTATCTAGTTAATTCTGGAGTCGAAGAAGTTTAGAGAGCTGTCACACAATGAAGAATAAGTCCGTTTATGGTTAATTAGATTTAATTTTCTTCTTTTCTCTTCTGTGGCAATCCACAAATATATAATAACAATAATATAGTCCGTAAAAACACAATAGTATTAAATAATAATAGTGATGGTTATCCACATAAATGTCCGTGAAATCACAGTAAAATAGTATTAGATATCAGTAAATAATTTTCGTAAGATAGAGGTCCTTCTTCTCAGTACCTCTGTGTACTCGGGGTCTTCCTCCACCTGTAATCAGCTGGACGTCGCTACATGATTGAAATACTATCGCAGCGACGGTAAACCCCAATACAACAATACAACCTTCTTCTCAGAAAGCCGAAAGTCCAATAGAAAGGTTTCGTCAACCTGTGACGGGGCGACAGACTTACCACGTGACCAGTTGAACGCGATTAGCGATTAATTGCGCGATGTGTTAACTGTAGACACGCTGAGCATGCCAGGATACACTGGCGCTTTTAGCTGTGTGTGACGTAGTCACTCACAACTATAGTATCTACATACATTTTGTATGAATGACCGAACGATTGAACATAATTCTACAATACAGATACGCTGAGATCCAGCCAAAGTAGTGAAAACTCAATTTTGAGTAAAAAATAAATATTTACGGGACACAATAATTGTATGTAGCATAAAAGCACAGTAGATCTATTTTCCCTAGGATGTTGCGTTACCCACTTTACCACGCGGAGAAGTATAGTTTCTTTCGAATGCATAGGTGGCTCATGCCTGATTATTGGATGGTGGATGTGTAGGTTTCAGTTATTTAGTGATGTTTCAATGGTCCATACAGAAAGCTTGAATTGCGATAAAATTCCGTACAGCCTCTTTATAATCACATCTAGCTATCTCAGATACATCAGAAATATCTCCAGGGGTTATTTGTTGCTCTATAGAATGGCTGATACAGGTGTAAATCTGCTATCCAAAGTTAATAAAGACTTGAACAGCAGGGAGCCGTGCACTGAGTTGCATCTATAAAAAGAAACTGTGCCGTCGCTCGGAAGTACAAATCAAAGCGCTGATGTTGCTAAGAGAACAGTAATGTCTCATTTCTTTTGTTTATCACAGTAAATTTAATAAACGGAGGTCAAATTTTCGCACATGGCCATGCAATAACGCCGCTTTAACGTTGTGTTAACATGGTCATTAGATGAACGCACCATTTGTTTCAACAGACTGATAACAATTAGCACATTGCCACTCTTACTCCTCCTATTTCTAAAGCCTTCAATGAACAATCGTTTATTATTTTAATAAAGTTTAATATTTGGAAAAAAACTAAGTTACCCTGCATATTAGCAGCTTGTCAAACCCTCTTCCACTTGAGAGACACACAACTACATGTGTATATGAAATGAAAGAATAAAAAGTTCCATATCTTATATGCCTTAGGCAAGAGAAAAAAGAGAGATTAAGAGGGGCGATGTGCTTATTGTTAGCAGTTCATTGAAACAAATGGTGTGTTGATATAAAAGCCGATTGCTTGGAAATAGTCCACCGAAAATTTTGCAAATGGATAGTCAATGTAAAAGCAACAACAAGTACACATGCACTATACACAGAAATGGGTAGATACTCGTTATACATATCACGATATGAGAGAATAATTAAATTCTGGTTAAAATTGTTCAGAACAAAAAGTAACAATAACATACTAAATCACATCACAAGAACACGATTAGAAATAAAAGAACATGAAAACAGAATAAATTGGTCACAAATTAAAATTGTTCGGAACAAAAAGTAAAAATAACATACTAAATCCTATTCTGAGAAACCGCTTAAGGATATATATATATATATATATATATATATATATATATATATATATATATATTAATTACACAATGGAAAATAAATGTAAAGTCGTGTTCACTTTGTATATGTTTAAAGAATTTAAAACAACTTTTGAGAGATCCAGTTATCTAAATTTGTTAGACAATACTAAATTTCGAAATACCATTGCAAGAATAAGACTTTCTTCACATAGATTATTGACTGAAACTGGTAGACATCAACAAATAGAACGGACACAAAGGAAATGTAGATACTGTAATAAAAACGAAGTAGAGAATGAATTCAATTTTGTATTGATACATGTATGTCCACTTTATAATAGCTTGAGAAATTAACTTATTCCTAAATACTTTACAAATAGACCGAATATGTTTAAATTTTTTAACTGCTCAACTGTGAAAGAAAACTACTGTTGATACGATTAGCGATGTTCTGGAAAAAGGCTTTTATAATCAGAGACAACATTCATATCTAAGAGATTTAAATAGCGTTGTGCTGCCATTGTTTATAAAAATTGATGTATGTACATCTTCATTCGGTTGAATGTATTTGTGTGTATATAGATATATGTACTTATTTATATGTAGACACACGGGTAAATGTATATATTTATATATGTGTATATGTAAGAGGGCAAGTTCTACCCTCTCTTCCCGCTCTTCATCTCTACTTCTTTTTCCCTATGACTATCCCTTTTATGTCAGCAGTATTTGTGTAAAGCTATTCTATACCTTGTGGGTATTTAATACTCAGTTATGCACAACTTGCGAAACAACATCAGCCATCAGTCTTTGTATCTCTTCTGCAGGTTGCGCATATGCCGTCAACTGTACGACACTTGCCGACGGCATCTACGAGCAGGGCTGTAGGTCTTATTCTCAGTGCTCGGCCGGCCACGTGACCATCGTGAATTGTCCAGAGAACCAGGTGTACAGCAACACTACACAGGGCTGTGACGAGTGAGTATAGACGTTCTTGTTACATCCCTTAGCTGATTTCCGCGAGATGTATCATATTCACATTAGGAAAAAAATATAGACAGGTGTTGAAGTTACAACAAATGAATAATGCACATAAATATGAAAGCGCCTCAAAGGTGTCTCTTATTTTATGTAGTTTCGACATACTCAGTTAATGAAATGATAAATATTAATTCGGGACTGATGCCATTTTATGTTGGACAAGTAGGTCGAAAGGTTACACAAAATTGCTGAATATAGATAAAAAGATCATTTATTAATATACTCATATTAAGATTTTTTTTTCCATTTCGCTTGGCTGTAATCTGTAATTACCAATAAAGTAAGATAACGTAAGTTTGAATTATATTTTGAGGCCGTAATAGCAGCTTAACCGTATCATTATTGGGTTTTCCTCCTGAGTCTTAAAACTCTAAATGCTCAATAAGTTGCACAATCTTTACTTAACCATGAAAACGAAGTAATCGTGTAGCTTGCTAGAATTGATGGACAATTACTCTAATTGGAAGGTTGATAAACACCCGCTTCAATTGTGGTGGTCGTAATCAGTTCGATCCCCGGACACAACATATTACACACGTAATGGTAAAAGGTAATATAGTTCTATTCATATACGCTTTCACAATCGGTCGGTCTGATCCCAGACAACTACACATCTGCGACATGACACTGAATTGCAACACCACAACATACCAAATGGCTTCAAAATGAGAATGTTGTTGGAACGCAAGACCCTACAGGCACGTTTATGATATAATTGAGGTGTCATCAAACTGGCATAATCGTTTAGTCAGTGCAATTACGATGGTGTCCCTATGATAACCAGTTGGTTTCTATCCATGAACAACTGTATTAATGTTAGAACAAAGATTATATACACAAATGGAAAAAAAATACATTTCATTATATAGCTATCATCGAATTTGTAAAATCGGATAAGTGAGACAATACTGAAGAAATCAACATTTGACATTTTTCCAGTCCCAAGAATGTTACCCCACCCTGCGGCGTCATGATCGACTGCTCGAGCAAGGCTGACGGTCGGTATCCGGATATGGACCAGAACTGCAGAACGTGGTACACGTGTCAAGACGGGAAGTTCCTCGGACACAACTTCTGTGCTCCAGGTAATAGGAAGATTGTAACACATAAGATAGGTGGTGTATATAATGTTTCAGATTTCACTTTTAACCCACAGCTCCTACCAGTGTTCTCTGATGTGTTTCTCTTCTCTCTTTTACTTCTTTCTTTGTCTCCTCTCCCTACTTCTGCTTCCGTCTGTCGTGCCAAGGACAATTAAACATTATTTTCACGTGTATTATTATTTGATAACATCTAAAAGTCTTTACAGTTTTTGAAATCCTTCCCCACATTCTGAATTCATTCAGTAAGTTCTCCTAACATTTCCATCTAAAGTCAAATTAAGAACGCTTGAAATTCATAGAAGACCCATACCAAAATCTCAGAGAAGAACCTTAGAAGAGAACTTCGTCATCCTCTGCGCGATCCTTTTTTCCAACACAGACATTATAGCTCGTTAGCTTAAGTTTGGCAGTGTGCGAAAACGCTTACCATGTAGCATTATATTTGTGAAATAGTCGGTTCCGAAGTTTGTATGTAAAAAATCTCCCCTATTGATATTTTAACAATTTCTTTTCATACTTAAAGGTCAAGTGCTCACAAACAGTATCACAAACTAACATCACATGCTATTTTGAGAAAAGTAGGTCAAACGTTCACCATTATATGATTTACATTTACACTGGTTTGATAAGTCAGTTAATGTAAACATACTTGATTGACAGTTTGCCACTTCAACAAAAAGTTTACGGCTTTTTCGGCAGCTTGTCGATTTCTAAATACAATCTGAATTTCTGCCAAAGAGTTCCAAGAATTTCACAGAGACGTGGGTGTACACATTCATTTATGGTAGCAGATGGATATTAATCACGGGGGACCAACCTCATATGGATCACCAAAATGTGATTCGCTCCAAAAATAAGGTGGATTTGAAGGTTAAACATCCATTTGAAGGGCGGAAAATCAACAAATTGAGTGGTGAGTTTTCAGATACAGGCTAAAACACCAAACAAATGAATTGACGGCATAATTGATGTAAACCATACATAAAAAGTCTAGTTTGAACAGTCAACTCAGAGAGTGATCCACATGTGGGCATGCGTTCCATATCCACCATTAAAGTACAATGCAATTTATGGGATATCAGCAGTCAACGAGCCTGACACGATATAACAAGTTTAAAAGTAACCCGGAAACATCAACAGTCAGATATACACGTCGTTCCCTTTTGGACCTCTCCCCTTAGAATCAATCAATACGTCCTGAAGTACACGAGCACAAAATATGTAACACACTTGACGATTTAAAAAGAAATATAGCCACCATGTATGTCAAGGTTACAAAAATGGGTCCTGAAGGATGAATATTATTTATAATTTAATTGTCTCATTGTTTTAAGTTACATACCAAATTAAAGAGAAAAAAGTGAACGTAATCATAATCCCTATGTCAAATATGTATCTGTATATGAATGACATTCATTTTCACGTGCTTATTCAAAAAGTCCAAGTCAGTGTAAGAATATTGGTATGAATTGCTTTTGTCAATTTCAAAGAAGCCACCGATTCCAAATTCGTTTCATTTTGACAAGTATTTTTTTTATATATTGTGCTTAAAAAGTTGTGTTTTTTTCGTAAGGTCTTATAAAAGTTAGAACGACCAGTGTATTGTAATTCTTATTGTGTGGTAGTCTAGGTATGATTTTAAAGTGAACAAAACTCTGTAAAACTACAGTTGTTTTTTTTCTTCAAAAACGGTTAGTTAGCGATTCTCCGTATATTGTATTATAATGGTGGATATGGAGCGCATATCTATATATGAATTATTAATTGAATATTGGCCAAGGTTCCCTTCGTTTTTGCCGATTCCCAATGACTGGCCAAACCAGGTCTTGTATGTATGTTTTACTCCAATACGCGGTCAGATTGCTTGTTCTAACTTGGATGATATCCTTTATATACTGGTGTAAAATATTATCGTCTGATAATATTTTGATTACAAAAGTATATGAGCACGGTCTTATTGATTGTGAGAATGGCTATGATATTTGGGTTAGTAATGTTAAAAATCTTCTGAATAGCTACGGTCTTGGATATGCATTTCAAAACCCGTCACAGTTAGATATTAAAACATTTCCAAATATTTTTAGACAAAGAGTAATTGATAATTTTATACAACACTGACATATGCCCAGTGAAAATAGTTCTGTTTCAGAATCATACAGGTGTTTAAAGAATATTTTGGATTATGGATCACATTTAGATGTATTACCCTATTCTCTAAGGTGTATTATTTCTAGAATAAGAGTGTCTTGACATTCATTAGAATACAGACAGGAAGATTTACAAGAAATAGAATAACTCGTAATGAAAGATATTGTTTATGTTGTAACACTTATGACATCGAAGACGAATTTCATTTTTTATGTATGTCCTAGATAAAGTAACATAAGAAGAAAATACCTGAAGAATTATTATATTAATAGACCAAATATGTTTAAGTTCGTTGAACTCATGAAGTCTTCCAATAAAAACACATTATTTAGTCTTGCAAAGTATATAAAAGAATCATTGTCAATTAGAAATACAGTTGTTTAATTATTTTATTTATTCACTCTCGTAGTCTGTGTATAGGTTTTTGTTCTTTATATATCACGCAATTGATTGATTTATTATGTACTTCAAATATTTTATGATGTACTGTGTACAAGTCAAAAAATAAAATATATGTTCTGTTCTGTTGACACACCCGAACCCAAGACAACAATTATTCAAAGGAGACTGCGTCACATGAAAAGACATGAATGAGTAATTATCATGGAAATATAGGGGGGTCGAATAGCATTTCTTTCTCTTTAAAAAAAAAAAAAAAAAAAAAAAAAAAGGTTGATACTTAAGGGCGTATGTGACAGCTTTCTACATTTTCTATATAGACAAAGAAGGAAAATTTAATATGGCCTAGAAGTGCTAAAATATCACATTCAGGGGCAGATAACTAAAAAAAAGTAGGACGGTGACCCCCATTTTTTCATAATAAATGTTTCTTTTATGAGAGTTCAGTGTAAAGCGTTAGCAAAACAATGATAAATAGAATTTAATACGTTTGAAGGGATATATTGATGCATTCTGGAATATATTTAATATAAATGCCACAGGGTGATAAAAATTTGCAGCCTGACCGGGATACGAACCCGGGGCCTTTCTCGCTTTCAAGGAGATTGCTCTACCGACTGAGCTACCCGGCCGCGATTAAGAAAATCAGTGAACCGTAGTGTATTAAACAACGTATCGCCAGTTGATATTTTCCAGATATTTTGTCGGATTTAAAAGCTAAATTAAACATAACCAAGCGTCCAAACATTAAAAGTAAGCATACATATAGTAATGGTTGAATATGATCATTGTTAATGTGTGGCCAATATGAAGTTACTTTGTTATATGAAAGTATGGATAAATAAATAAAAATACACTGTTGCAATTAAAAGATACACACTAGAAAATCTATACTCATATAGCAAACTGATATAGCTGCTTAAACTTTTTACACAAGATACTATTTTATCCACCCGAAAAAGGTAAAATTATTTCATTAAGATCATTCTTTTCATATATTTCATTTGACTAATCACAATCCACTACTCATATCCTCAAATGTGTTACCACATGTTTATGTACTTTCTTATTTACACATTAAATTCATTTCATTAAGGTGAGCTCCAACAGCCAACATGACCATTTGGATCTTTGTCCTGTTACAAGAAGACTTGGACAATACAGACTTGGCAAATTTTTACAGGCCAACAATGCTATCACTGAAGCCTGCCTCTAGGGTCCAATACAATGCTAACATTAGCAGCTGTATACTATTATAATCTAAACCCATTATCTATCATACTATTATTTGAATATTTTGATTACATAAGAAAAACTTGCAAGCATTAATACATCATAAAATTACATCAATAATAACGTCGTTGTCACTTACAGATACATGTATAAGGTAAGATGGGGGTCTTTGCGGTCACTGAAGCAAGCATTAACTTTATACTCAAACTTAAGTATGTGTCATTTAACATATATTGCCAAGTTTTGATTTTGTTGTATGGGTAAAGCGTAAACTAAAATGAAAAAAGTTTGAGAAACTTAGTTAACAAGTGCTGGTAGAACCGGTGGATCCTCCCCGTATTGCGCTTTGTTACTTGATGGTTACTTTATTATATGAGGTCCAGACAAAATTTAAGAATGAAAAATAACTTAGGGCAATAATTCCTAAATTATGCAAAACGTAGTTATGGTTCTTGTACACTGCACTTCTACTCAATGAGATCTATCTCCCTATGAAGTTTCCTGTTGATACCTCTTACAGTTTGTGTGTAATGATCCAGACAAAATTATGACGGACGGACAAAGCGGTAACTATATGCTCTCCCTTCGGGAGCATAATAAAATTATTGATTAAATGCAGAAATGTTCAAATAAGCAAATTTAGAACGGACTTCTAGAGAAGGCTGATATAAAATCCAAATAAAATATGAGTATGAGTATGAATGCTGTTCAAGTCAGTTTTGTAGATTACACAGGCACTCAGTACGTATATAAAATAAACGTTTTGCAATTTCAGGGACGGTATTCGATCAGACGCTGTCCACGTGCAACTGGATTAATGCTGTTGCCGCCCCATGCGGACAATTGAAAGGCTAGTCCACATCGACCCGAGATTATCGTTATTTAAAGACCAATTGTACACGGTGATAGATGTTCGTCCAGTATTGTAATTTGCCATGTTAACATTTACAGGAAATGCATGTTGTATATACATATATTATAAAAGGATCAAGACTGAATGGCGATAATAAATTTTAATGTTATAGCGAACACTTGCGTTATTTTGTTTTGAATTATTAGAGATAGAGAGAGAGAAGGGATTACTTCATTTAACATACAAGAGTGGTGGTTTTGCGTAATATCACACACACAACTTGCATGCACATGAAGAATGTAGGGGGACTATGAGCGAACAAGTCAGATGGGACAAGTATTACAAGAAGCAGTACATGTATCATGAAGGGATGTACAGTTTATAAAAAACCCGGCATAATTGGCAACAACAGTGGCGTGGATTAAATCGCAGATGGCTCTCAAATGATAAAGTGAAGCGAAAATATGTTAATATTTGTGTTATTACTCATACTCAAATGATGCTGGGGAAAAAGTATGTTAATATTTGTGTTATTACTCATTCTCAAATGATGCTGGGGAAATTATGTAAAAGGTCTTTCAATGATAGTGATAATTTTAAGTTCATGTCTTGTTCAAGGTGAAATTCAATGTCATAGGTGAAAATTGCAAAAAAAAATTGCAAAAAAAATTCAAAAAAAAAAAAAAAAAAAAAAAATTGACCCCAAATTGCTGTCTATAGAAATTGTTTTCAATGGAAACGTTTTTGTTGAAAATTAACATTTGCACAATTATAAAATGGGCTAAATAAGATAAATTGGGTAATTTTACTCACATAGTTTTGATGCCCAAATATAGTATATAAGTAAGTTCTTAACAAATAACGACAACCTGACTACATATTTTCTTTGGCAGCTGAATGTACACGTACTAACAAGCAATACACGAACACATAATTTATCCAAAGATGTCTGTTTATTATACAAAATAAATGGGGCAAACAAATGGTGAAAATTTTATTTATCAAGCTTTACAACAATATATAACAGTGACTTTAACACTCTGTTTAAGCACTTATATATTCGAGATTCCTTGTTCACCAAACAAATACGAAACGTGAATATTACACTCAAGCATTTAATTAATGTTCTCTCTCTCTCTCTGCTGATATATTTAACATTTATATAATATCTGACATACGTATATAATGTAACTGAAAGAATCTGATACTTGTAAGCAGTTTGCGATTTTAATGTAAGCATCTATCGCAAATGCGCTCATTGATAGTAAAGCTACATAGAAAGAGAACAAAATTCAATATTATATGTCTGAATTACAAACTGTCGAACTATCAAATTACCTATAAGAATATGGCCATGCTAAAAGAATAGGCCATAATAGCATAAATATTTGACGTGTATCTATAATTAAATATACAATTCTAAAGATACAGATGCTTTGATCAAATGTAAGATTAAAAACAAAGATACTATTTAAAGAAGAATTAAACGAAGATTTTGTAGAAGGACACTGTTGTAAGGCTACGTGAATCCGAAGCTACGGTCTGGATTGCTCGGGCACAAGTACAGGCCCCAGGATGCTCGGGCACAAATACAGGCTCCAGGATGCTCGGGCACAAGTTCTTGCGACAGAATTACTCGGAAAAATCCAGCCTAAACCGGTGTGCAGTCGAAACAATCACCATGGTAATCCAGTTGATTTAACTTCTTTTAATGGATGTGATGAGGTTTCTGGGTAACTCAAATGAATCATCACGTGGTGTAAATCTTACGGTAAATGATACAACAATGACGAAATTATCATCTCTGATTACATATTAGACACCAGATACTCGACACGAACATCTACTGGTACTTTAACATTACCCAAAGTCATCAATATTTATAAGTACGTATTAGAAGCATATAAAAACAAGGGTAAAAATCAAACAAAACCATTAAAATAAAACGATAAACACTGATGCCGCGGTTTATGTGATTGTACATTGAATACAGGAATTGTTAAATTTATCATCCGGAGGGCATAGTTTTAAATCGTTTGAGTGTTCCTTGGTACTAAATGAGTACTAACTTTAGATTTTCTATGATCTGCAACAAAATACCCAATTAAACGTTTATTAATATGTGACGATATTTATAATTACACAATATCTAATTAATAAACATATATACAATTGTGTTAAAGTTTTACAAAAAAATGAAATAAGCTGGAATTTAGTCAACAGTAGTAGAAAGGAGAGAGATAGAATTTATTAATTTCTTTTAATTATAATGAAAACAGAAAATCACAAGAGTTACATTCAGTTAAAATATTTCTACTCCTTTGTCATTGCAATGTGAAGACTCCAGAGTTAAAAACTGTTATTATTATGAAGATAAAATAAAATCTAAAGAGATAAACATAATTCTAAATGAAAATTGCAACTATCTTTAAGTATTTCACTGATACCATAATGCTGTGATATTGGGTGTTGTATTTTATTTTCGTTTGTTACAATTTATATTCTAATGTACCAGTTTGATGTACATGTATATACAGTCGAACTTCGTTGACTCGAACACTGAAAACTGGAATACCATACTTTACTTGAACACATTTCAAGGTCCTGGCAAAACTTTTTTTTTTTTTTTAATTTTTATTGTTCGACCTAGGATGAGTCGAACACTGATGGATAGAAACTCTCGTACTAAATTTCCGGCCCAGTGTTAAAATTGCTATGTATTTCTAACCTATCGGTCGAACCAATTAACACCTTACATGTGATGTTCGTTGGTGATTTAATTACAACCTGCATTTTTTTTTCACACATTGTCAGACTGGCACAAGCATTGTGATGGTTTAATTTGATTATTTCGTTAAATACTACTTGTTTTATATTTGAGCTGATATTTGTTATTTGATGGTGCTATATTTGTGAATTATTCACAACAGATATGTTTTATTTTATTTTTCTGCAAAAGAAAAAAAAAGTATGTAGAAAATGTTACGGCTTGCACGTAGGCCATGTATAGGTACGTGTACGAAATGAATATTATCACTGACGTTTGTGCTTTGCTAATTGATGTTGTCAGCTGACATTTAATGGATTTATATGATATTTAAAGAATAAAAGTATTATTTTATTTAATGATACATGTAACATTATTTCACCAATGTTAGGATAAGAAAAACGACAGCATACGATAATTTACTTTAAGAGACCAGTGCTAAAAGAAGGCCTAATAATAAATAATAATTTTAATACATATATGTAAATCAATTTAAACACGGTTGGGTCGAACCACCGATGACTAGAAAAAATTGCCATTCCCTTAGCCTGCTCGAGTCACCGCAGTTCGACTGTATGTTCATCATGTACATATTTGTAAGGTAGTAAGTGCGATGGAACCCCAACCTACTTCCAGTAATTAACGGGAAATAGTTACATTTAAAAAATAATGGCAATAATTCTAGACTAATATTTATGAAAATCATGTTTGATTAAAATTTATTTGAAAAACCTGACCTTAAATTCGGATAATAAGACTAAATAAGGTTCTTAAACAAGAACGTAATAGAACATTTCATCAGAGGATAAACCCGGTATAATTCGCTGATTTAAATTGACCAATCAGTGACTGGGGAAAATCTTAAATATATGTTTATTTCCTATTGAACAATGTGTGAAATTTTACACTAGTATTTAGATAATTTGTTCGGGAAGTGCTCGTCAAAACAGATTGAACAATTTTGAAAGAGGGCCTCGTAAGGATCAATCCTGTGAAGTTTGGTAAAAATCCAATCAGCGGTTTAAGGTTTAGGAGATGTTGTTCAAAGGTTATTGTTAGTGGCGGACGAATGGACGCCGGATACCGGACACAGCGCCATCCTAATAGCTCACCATGAGCACATTGTGCTCTGGTTAGCAAAATAAACCATCATCATCAATAATACTTACTGCTCACAGACTATTCTGCTGTTATACGAATGTAGCTTACATATAAAACAGGAAGAAGCAGGACAATGATACAGGAAAACCCACTGGCATCCACAAAACTTAGATCATTGACCTAAGTAAATGCATAACAGTAAGGAAAGTAAATGTAGCCTATTCTGTGTATGAAAATATAAAAGAAATGCACAATATGTTAACTGTATCTGAGGTACATGTATTAGAAGTACGAAACAAAACATCTGTTAACTTATAAATAACATAAACTACTAAAAAGTACGCAAGAACATTCAAAATACATATAGATTATTATATGCCTACAATGGATATAAATTCACAGATATCTGTCAAAACAACCAAAGCTATTGAACAAATAAACTGTGAAAGAAAATTGAAGCCCTTGCTGAAAAACAAAGATGACACTTATCAAACAATTGCTGTAGCTTTAAAACTGATTCAAATTTGGTTTTCTATATTCGCCCTGCGATATTTTCATAACCAATTTGATAATAGATATTTAAAGAAATGTTACATCAGTCAATGGCAGTTTTTCAAATCCTCCATAGCGATCGTTCATTTATTTCAAAGCAGCTCATTCACTGATTGCCACAACTTAAACATTTGATATAACTTAATGTGAGAAAAACGTTTATGAATACCCATCTACAGACGCATGGTTACCCGATATAACCATCCGTGATTGTAATAAATGAGTGTTTTCCCCATAACAGCTAAGAAATAGCGTCACGAACAGTAATGAAATTATATTTAGAATTATAAAACCTATATTTAGATTTTCTTTTTTCATTTTCCGTCATTTGGCTGATCACATTACAACTGCTGAAGTCACAATATTGCGGAACGCGTCACGTGGTACCGCAAACAATCTTAATCTATATTTAACCAAGTTTACGAAAAAAGTGTTTTCTCGTGCAATGTGACCTACACCTGCCGTGTTTTTTTTGTTTTGTTTTTTTGACAGAAAACAAACACATCACATGCATTAGAAAGAGAGAGTAGAAATTATTTCTTTTCTTTTTTTAATTTCTATCGATCCTCTGTGAACGAGTTGTTTTAAGGGGGAGGCGATCACTGTGATTTTTATGTATGTGTTCAGGGGAGATAACCAAGGGATTGTTCAAAATCATCTTCTCTTCCGCTAGATTCTGTATTTAAATACGAAAACATATTAGCAATTTCAGCGTCTTTTGAATCGCTTTGGCCATCCTCGGAAGTTCCAGAACCGTAACTCTGGTTTCGGAAATCCGATTTAGATTCATACCCTTTAGGCATCCCGGAATTTGGCTTTCCTAAGCGTAAGAACTTTTCTTTTTCGTCATCATATGACCAGGGTTCCGTAGGCTTATTGTGTCCCTCAGATGATTTAAAGTTATTGTCAAAGCCGTATCGGTCATGGTTAATTTGCGGAGCCATATAATTAAAACTGTCGCTCTTCACTCTACCTCCGTCATTACCACGTGACCCAAGGCCGTCATTCCGCCTTTCAATATAAGAACTGTCAGAGACTGATCTATCTTTTCTGAAATCACCATACGGTATCATTTTGTTATTTTCGTCGTAACTGTCATTTTGTTCATCAAAATTATACGTAGGTGGTTTTTCATCCTTCCTAGTGGTTTCGGGCGACCGAGGGGATACCGGCTTCAGCTGATTTTTCGCCCCAGGTATTGGCAAGCTTGGTAAAACCCGAATGCCAGCATGTCGGTGAGGGGGCACTTTTGCAACTGGCTTTCCGTGTGGCTCAGCGTCCTGACGGCTCTCCAAATTAGAAAAGGAATACACGGTCTCGTCGGGCGTGTCTGGGGATCGCGGGTGTGGAGAAAGGGGCCTGCGTTGTGGGGATAACGCCCTTTGTGGGGAACGCCCTCTCTGATTTTGCCCAGGTCTTTGGTATCTAGGGTTGCCACCAGAGTTTCTTTGGTTATATGGCTCTTCAAAAGGTCCTCTTCCATATCGATTTTGGTCACGACCTCGGTCTGGGGATCGATCCCCGTCCCTGCGGAAAGGAGGGTTTCCGTTGTAATTTGGACTACGTGGCGACATGCCACCGGGATGCTGGTCGTATCTCCCGAGGTCTACATCTCCTCCCGAAGAATGCCGATTATGCACGACCTGATTGTCGAATTCGTACTCTCTCCCGATTGAGTCACGTTCAACGAATCTTCCACCACTCCGATATTCGCGATTTCTTCGTTCAGACAGGGGATCACGTTCCGTTTCGCCCCTTCCACTACCATACGGACCCCTATCAGGTTCTTGATCAAACCGGTCCCTGTCTTTACCAGAATTTCTCTCAAAACTCCTATTAGGAGGAAATGCACGGTCTTCCGGCAGAGGTCTATCGTGATACTCGGGACTTCTTCTCCTAAAATGGTCTTGACGCAACTCAACCCCACGCCCTCTGTAAAGTTCATAATTCTCACCAGAATCTCTCTTACCCACACCTCGCGAACCAAATTCTCGGGGTAGTATATCTGGGTTTGGATATACGTTGTCATGACGACCCGGGGGAGGGCGAGGACCGGGAGGATCAAAGTAATCCTGGGGTCCAGGACGATGTTGAAACCTCTGAACTAAGTCAGCAATGTGCAAAGCGTCGTTAACCTCTGGAATTAAAAACATGTGCAAGTCAACTGCCTTCACACCAGTAGGTCGTCTCATGACACATGCCAACATAGGCGGATGCGAAATCTTTGTTAAATGGAGAAACTTCTTCTCAATCGACACAAATAATTTATCTTGGTTCGTATTTTTAGCTTTATTTTCGTCAATAGGCACAAACGCACCAACAAATTTCTTATCCTTCTGTTTCAAAACCGCAAACTGAACAGCCTCGATGAAGTGAATCGAAGAAATGTCGTAAAAATCGTCGTTTGTTTGACGACCACCGGGAAACATGAGCACGATTCCCGACGGATTCACGCGAATCCCAACCTCTGGACCTAGTCGGTTTTCCGCGGATTTTCTGAATGCGAAGTATTTTTCCCTCAGCGGTTTTTGGATAACTCCAAGCCCGGTTGTTCCTTTGGTCAGCATGGAACTACCTAGGTAATATCCAACAAACTCGTCCTCCATTTCTGTCTTACTCTCCCACTGATCAACTGGTGTGTCAAACCCACAGCCAAATTCTGAAAAAGGTAAATGATTCTCTTACTCAAAATAAAATTTTATTTAAAATGATTTTCAGTTGAATATTCATTTCCCGAGTTACCCCATATTCAACATGACATTGCATTTTTAATAAAATAAACTAGCCTCTCTTAATTTAGCACGTTAAATACACAAATAAATAAATCTGCTCATACATATATAACACAGGAGATTGAATTTCTTTCGAGGACAAACTGTCTGCTCAGGAAAATGAGCATAAATTGTTGAGTTATTCCTGTATTTAAAACGTATCATCGATTGTTTTGAGTGCATTTTAGTATTCTTTATCGAGTAGGCTCGCTAGATCGTTATTATTCATTATTCCGTTCGTATAATTCAGCCAAACGTGTGTTGGGTGGCGAGAATATGTTGCATTCCTTGTGTGTGTTTTTTTTATCCAGTGATCATTATGATATATTTCTGACGAATAAACATAAAATACCAAACAAAGTGAACTTAAGAAAACTGATGTCTCTCTCCCCCACCCCCCTCCCTCACACATACTGCGAGGCACACAACGACATATGCACAAGAGTCCTCTCATCAATTTCTTTCCATACATGAAATTTTCTTTCAATAGCATAAGTAGAACAGGGGTTATCTTGCGGTCAAGAAATTGGGAAAAGGGGGAATAACTCCAAAAATACTGAGGCAAGAGTTATGAACCCTGTGAATGACACATTCTTTCATTAATTTCTTTTCATAAATGAAATATAATTTCAAAGCATGAGTAAACAGGAGTTACCTTAAGGACACGAAATTATTAAAAAAAGGGGGAAAACTCCAACAAGAAACCTTTGAAAATAATTATGCTTTTGTGTACTGCAATTCTCATCCAAAACGTCTACCCACTTGAAGTTTCAAGGTTATCTGTCTCATAGTGCAAGAGTTATGCTCCGGACAAAACTTAATTGATCATGGAATTTAACAACGGGCAATAACTCCAAAATATGATGTGTAGAGTTACGGTTCTTTTGCATGACATTTCTCCTCCATGAGATGTACCCACCCGTGAAGTTTCAAGTTCTCCATAATGAGATTTATACATCTGTGAAGTTTTAATAGCTTTGATACTTTTTGAGTTATGCTCCGGTCAAAAAAAATTACCAAAGGACAATAAGTTTGAAAATATGATGTGCAGAGCTAAGGTTCCTGTACATGACACTTCACCTCTATTGTAAAATTTCAAATTAATAGCTTGATACTTTTTAAGTTATGCCCCAGAAAAAAAAAAAGTATGAAACTTAACAAAGGGCAATAACTCCAAATTTATGATGCGCAGAGTGTTACGGTTCTTGTGCATGACAATTCTCCTCCATGAGATGTACCCACCTGTGAAGTTTCAAGTTAAAAGCTTTGATACTTTTTGAGTTATGCTCCGGACAAAAAGTTTGACAGACAGACAACTCTGACAAAAACAATATGTCTCCCCAATATAAATATAGGGGAAGACATAATGATGCGGTACTGAGGGATACTCTTATTGCAGTTATGTCCCTTGCATCGGGTATATGCAATTTGGCCAACTGCTCACGGCTTTACTTTAACAGATCAAACATCCTGTGTTACCCCTAAAGGAAATCACCGACATTATAACCTGAGTCGTAAAAGAGAACTATCTTCTCTATTTGACAAATTGTGGCCGGCTACAAACGTAGATATTACATGTGCCACATATTTTGAAGTTATTCGTAATACATGTAGAACATTAAGAGCCCGTGCACAGAAAACAAGAGGGCCAAGATGGCCCTGAAGACTCATCTGAGAAAAACTGCCTTCATTGCCTGTATAAGTTACTAAATTATAACATAGTTGTACTGAATACATACTCCATGAGATGATTTATAATTCCACAAACTAAACAGTGCCTGTGGTCGAAATTTGAAGTCAAATTTGAAGACTTAGAAATTCTGGCTGTAAACACACAAATTTAAACATTGAAAGGGGCATAACTCCTAAGCTAATTGGCTAATATCAGCCATAATCAAACTAAGCAATAAACATTGTCATTAAGTTTGAAGATAATTACTTCAGAAATGAAGATGCTGGGTTGAAACAAACTCAAAATTGGCATTTTTTTTAATATTAAAAAAGGGCATAACTCCTGACCTAATAGACCGATATCAGCCATAATCGAACTTGGCCAAGAGATTATGGTAATTCGAAATTAACTAGCCAATATCAGTTATAATTGAACCCGATTGCGAAATTATGGTCATAAACATTGTCTTAAAGTTTAAAAATGATTGCTTAAGAAATGGAGATGCTAGAGTGCAAGCAAACTGAACATTGGCAGTTTTTTAATATTTAAAGAGGCATAACTCCTGACCCATTTAGGCCGATACCAGCCATAATCAAACTTGGCCGAGATATTATAGTAATAAACATTGTCATAATGTTTAAAGATGATTGCTTAAGAAATGAAGATGCTAGAATGCAAACAAAGTGAAATTTGGCATTTTTTTATTAATAGAAGGGCATAACTCTTGACCTTATAGGCCGAAATTAGTTATAACCGAACTTGGCCAAGATATTGTGGTAATAAACATTGTCATAAAGTTTGAAGAGGATTGCTTAAGAAATTAAATTGCTATAATGCAAACAAAGTGAAATTTGGCATTTTTTTTAATAATAGAAGGGCATTACTCTTGACCTTATAGGCCGATATCAGTCATAATCGAACTTGGCCAAGATATTATGGTAATGAACATTGTCATAAAGTTTTAAGAAGATTGCTTACGAAATGAAGATGCTAGAGTGCAAACAAACTAATTGTGGACGACGGACGGACGGACGACGGACATTCATCAATCCTAATAGATCATCCTAAGCACATGTGCTCAGGTGAGCTAAAAAGTGCCATTTTTTTGAACTCCTGACCTGGGTCTTGCACAGGACACATTATCTTCTATAAAAGAACACTTGGTAAGTCATTTCAAAATGCATCCATGCATGATGTAGTTAGGGCCCGGACATGACAAAAACGGTTCCCCTTTTTGCGTTTGATCCCCGATTGTGACCTTGACATTTGAGATACGAAAAAATGGCACATATCTGAAAGCCTATTTCATAATCGTTATTTGTTAAACGACATTAAGAGTCGAGGAACAGAAAAAAAGTGCCAGTTTACAACATTTGACTTGACTATTTGAGTTTACCGTGTCTTCGACAGTATTTCAGTCATATTGCGACGTCCAGCTAATTACAGGTGGAGGAAGACCCCGAATGCACGGAGGCATCCGGGTAGAACCACCGACCTACTGTAAGCCAGCTGGAGGGCTTCCTCACATGAAAATCCGAATGACCCTGCCGGGATTCGAACCCACGCGGTGAGGGGCTGAGTGAGCGTTAAAGTCAGCGACTTTACCCTCCCGGCCACGGAGGCCCCTACAACATTTGATCTGTGATTTTGGCCTTGACCTTTGGCCTTGACCTTTGAGCTACAGATCTGGGTCTTGAACAGGATACATCGTCTTCTCTAGTTAAACTTTTGATCCAAGTTATATCAAAATCCATTCATACATGATCCCAGAATGTGACCTCACCTTTGAGATACGAACCAGGGACTTAAACTTTTTAATCCCCTCATGCATGTAGTAGAGCGGATACGAAGTGGGGCTGACGGACGGACATATGAAGGGACGTACAGACAGACAGTGCGATTACTATATGCCTCCAAAAATCTTTTTAGGGGTATAAGAACTATAATAAAAAAAATACTGCGCATGCGAGTCTAATGCAATTAATCTGACGATATTAATTTTGTACCATCATCAACACCACAGTTGATTCATTAACTCAAAGTAAGCTTGCTGACAATTATAAATGAATGCGCTTCAAGATTAAGCCGCTAGCTCGAAACTAACAGGGGTTTCTTTATTATAAAACTTGATTTCTGTTTTTTTGTTTTTGTTTTTTTTATGATAGGTTTTTTTCTTCGAAAAATGCAGTAATCAAGTATTACATTTATATTTTGGGCTATGTTGAAAAATAACATTCCTGGGATGTATTCATATAAATATGTTTGAACTTATAATTTCGTTCGTTGCTTTATATTTGCTTTTCATTCAAACACATAATTCATATTTAAGTAAATTTTATATATGTAGAAAATATGTAAGCTGATGTACATTAATATGATGTAATGTAAATTAATAAATAAACTTCCATTACATCTGAGGAATATTTCTTAGAGAGAGAGAGGGGGAGAGAGAGAAATGGGAAGAGGACGAGAGAGGGAGAGGGGGGGGAGAGAGATTAGGAGAGGGCAATAGAGAGGTGACGAGAGAGAGAGAGAGAGACGAGAAAGAGAGAGGGAGGGAGAGAGAGAGGAGGACGTGTGTGTGTGTGTGTGTGTGTGATGGGGAGAGATTTTTGTATTTGTATTATTGAAACAAAACAGATTCAGATTATTTTTAATTGATTTAAATCTGGAAAAGTGCCAATAAACGTTGTAATATCTTAATTCTTAAATAGAATATTGTTTGGACAAAATCCAAATAATGGTATAAAAGATTTTTACAAACGTCACCAAGTCTTTATGATTACAATTTTGCTAACATAAATTCAGTGTACACAACATGCAGGCTATGTAAATATTAAGGATTGTTTTAAGACAACAGAACAAAGTTATTATACAAGTCGTAAAAATGGATGTGGTATCAAGCCATATGTATACGGCATGATACTGCAGTGTGACAGCACTACATCTGTCTCAAGTAGATATAGTCTCCAAATGTCTAAAATACTGTCGATGGGACGTTAAATTCAACAAACAAACAAACAAACAAACAAAAAACAAACACCCAACAGCTCAGCAAAACTCCCCTTCACACAAGCTATACTGTATAAATGATTACAATATCTCGTATCTGATGAAAAGTTAATGGGTAGATCAGTTTCCGGGGCAATCTATTTTTAGTATCAGTGACCTTGACCTATCAGAACCACACAGCCGAACGAAGCTGTTTTCACACAATGTATAAAAATACCATATTTGATTACAATATCTCATTTCTGGCAAAAGTTATTAAGAAAATTCGTTTGCGGGGGTATGAAAAGTAAAAAATAATTAACAAACGTGTGCAATATAATAAAACGCAGCGCGAGACCACATTTTGTCTAACAATCAAATATTTTCTATACTGACAATGCACAAAAAAGAACAAAGTCAATTTGTTCTAACCATCAATACTTTCGAAACGACTTTAAACATTTTTGCGTCACTAATGAATAGAGCCAACTACTTCATTCCGAATAATATTACTTATTAAGGTAATAATTCGTTTCAACTCAGTCATGTATGTGGATATTTCTTAAAACAAGAACGGTGGAATGCGTTTCTGTCTAACGTAAGAAAGTGTTAAGTACTGCCGGTGATACATAAGCAAGATATCATAAAAACATCCAATGGAGCGATAAAACGGTTATTTAAACAGTGTATCTTTAATCCGGGTAGATCTGTATGATTCGATAAATGACCAACCTCTTCAAATTGAAAGATAAAATTAGCGATGCATTTTATTCCTAGACACGTATTATGCTCATGTTCAGTAATTAAAATGCGTTATTTAAATAGAGAGAGAGAGAGAGAGAGAGAGAGAGAGAAACACACATAGGAGGATAGGAAATTCAAGAGTAGAAATGAAATCTATTTCAAATCTTGCCATTCAAATACCCTGTATATAGTAATAGTCAATAATGATACACGTTAATAGTCTGATACCCCTGAATATGTTTATGAAGTCCTAAATCAATCCAGTACAAAGTTACTGAGACAGAAGCATAATAACACCGTGGCAAACTTTAACTTCAGAAAAGGGACATAATTTGCATTAAATTAAGTCAATAGTTATCCTCCATGGTTTGCTGGTGCCCCTGAACACTCTCACAAACTTTCAAGTCAATACCATTAAATGTTTTCTCAGATAAGCTGGAGAGTATAGCTTGCATGCAAAATTTAATTAATAGTTTCTATTGCATGCAAACGTTTAAGTCAAAAAGGTCACAATATGCATTATTTTCAGTCAAAAACTATTTGTCTCTATACCAGTTTCAAATCAATCATATGCCTGGTTACTGAGATATAAGAAACTTTAAAAAGGGGCCATAATGTTTAATATATTCCATCAAGGTTTATCTATCTACCTTGATATTCACCCTTCAAATCAATCCATGCCTGGATACTTAGTTATAAACATGGAATATCTTGCATCCAAAACTTTAACCAACATTTCTAAGTTAAAAAGGTGCTATAATTTGTATTAATTTCAGTCAAGAGTTATCTAACTTGGTTGTCTGATGCTCCTGAAGATATTCATAAACGCCCAAGACAATATCATGAAAGGTTATTTAGATATAAGCTTGATAGTAACATGCAAAGCTTTAACCAGAAACGCTGCAGCATCAACCCCGACGCCGACGCAGGGGTGATTGCAATAGCTCTCATATTCTTCGAAAAGATGAGCTTAAACGTGATAAATGAATGTGATCAGTATATATACAATACTGAATAGAATTATCAAATTCTAAACGGACTGGAACAGAAATCTATGAACATACTCAAAGTTGAATCCCCCTGATACCGGTAATTGCAAGACATACGAGCCCACAATGTCACGCTTCCCTGCCGTCTGATAATACAAATAAATGTTTTGGGATAAACATATCCCCTGTATTTTGACATAGGACAACACCGTGTCATGAACTGAACGCTTCATGTTACAGGACCTGCTGTTTTATTTCGTAAGTGTGGATGGTACGGCCTAGTAATTGTACTCTTGCCAAACCAACAAACAAGACGAACAAAATAAAACTGAGACATACATACTTGCAACGTAGATTTCTGTGTACATATGTGCTAAACTAGATCATATCACATGAGTTAAACGCACATGGCTTAGTGTCTGAGCAATATTTATCTCTGAAGTTCTTCATTTAAAACAGCATTACAATTAATGTTTTCATATCCGTGATGATGTTAATATCACGCTAATGTGTGAAGTATGATACTAACATAACAGTACAATATTTGCCAAAGCGTAAGTACATGGGGTGGGGTTGGGGTGGGGGTGAATGCATGTACGTGTATTTGCTTTGCATGTGAAGTATGAAATCATGCATTTGTGTCTATTATGTTTATTAAATGTTCTTTTACTGAAATTAGTAGTAATGATAATGTCAAGACGTTTTTGAAGTAATTAAGGTCTCATACTACCATTATAATATTGATTACTTAAAGGCCAATTATGTTTCATAATGATACATTTTTCATTAAAAAAAGAAAAGATAAAAGGACATTGGCGTATTGTAGACTAATGCAAATAGTAATAATGTGCAACTATCTGTTTTAAAAAAACATTTAAACGCACTGAAATTTTGATTAATATTTTGCATTGATGTTAAAATACTCCCATAGTTTACATTTTTTACTAGCGAGTATTCCCGAAGACGGTCCGTAATCGTAAATAATTTTGAAAAACCGTCGCTTATCAGAATGTGTTTATCTGCTACGTCATCAATTTATGTACTCGCAATTCGTTAACTGCGATAAACGGAAGGTCCATGGAAAACGTCAGAAAATTGACGAAGAAATTTGCGGAATTTGCAAATCAGGTACAAAATGTATATTTGTAAACAATTGAATGATTCTTTCTTATTTATGCATTATAGTAATGGTGCCGTTAACGCATATCCACAGACTGCATCTCTTAACAAAACTGCAACACACATTTTGCTGTTTGTGTCGGAAGAATATACACTGCTTTTGGAAGAATAATGGGCTGTGCAGGTATACATGGTCATAATCGCCGCCTCGTACGGTATTCGTCTTTTGTTGGTGTTTTGATTCCACATGATGATCCTAGCAAAATATACTTACGTTTAATGCCAACAGCATTGAGAATATCAAGGTTAGCAAAGGATATAGCTTTAAATTTAGTGTAGTTTGATCTGCTATCATCAGATTACCACGCGTACGGTTACATTCTACATTATTAATGCGGTCCAATACGCAGATATTCTTCTTCTGCTATGAGAAATGAAATCATATTAACGGCCCTAGTGATTTCCCTCCACCATAACTAATGAGTTCAGATAATTAATTTATAGTTTTTATTATACGGGGCTTTTACACGTAAACTACTACGAATTCCTTCAATGAGGTTCTATGTAACACAGTACTACGCCTGCTCCGCATACATGTATATCCTAACAATTCGTGACCACCACTGTCCGGGTTTAATGTTAGGCTAGATTTTGAAATAACCATTTCATGAAAAAGAAGATCTATTTTCAAATGAAAAGGAGACTCCTTGTTCTATAGCTTATCATCCCTGCCATATGTTGGCACATTACTTCAAATAATAGTTTTATGGTAGAAGTGTATACTACGGTAGCATTATATATTATGGTTGCAGTATATATTAAGGTAGCATTGTATATATTATGATAGCAGTATATATTATGGAAGCATCATATATTATGGTAGCATTGTATATATTATGGTAGATTATGGCAACAGTATATATTATGGTAGCAGTATATATTATGGCAACAGTATATATTATGGTAGCAGTATATATTATGGCAACAGTATATATTATGGTAGCAGTATATATTATGGTATATATTATGGTAGCAGTATATATTATGGCAACAGTATATATTATGGAACAGTATATATTATGGTAGCAGTATATTTGCAAACACACATATTTGAAAGAGAAGCATAATTATTATTTATGATATATACGGATATCATGTAGCTAACAATAAAGAGATATGTACTTAATGATTTATATTACAATATAATCTACTATGTTTTCTCAAGTTAAAAGAAAAAAACTGCTGTTGAAAAAAATATACAGCCGGCATGCAAAACATATGTAACGAGTTAAATGAAATAGCAAACATGTGTTGCAACAGATTAAAGTATCAAATTACCATAATGATTCTCCGTACTAGAAGATCCGCCCATAATTATCAAATTATCCTCCTTGATGCAACTTACACAGTTACAACACAGTGTACGTTTTCAGCAATATACTCAAATTTCCACACGTGTTATTTAAAAATAGAAGAAGAAATATTATCCGACAGTTGAATACACAATTGGACGTAACCATAACATCAATTATACCAGCAGGTGAGGCTCTATTGGGGGCTGTGTGTTCTACGTGGGACTCTATTGTACCTTTTTGTCACGATCTGTCCTACACTGTACTTTGTATTGCAGAGAATGGTGGTGATGTTTGGAGCTCTAATACAGACTTAATCGTGTTGTTTATGAAATATTGCTGTAAACATTGCGTATTAATATCAGATAAAGCTCTAAGTATTGAAACTTAATCTAATAAACTAATAAAATATTCTATGAACTGCATCCATTTTTCTTTCTGGTCATACTACTAATTAAAGGATCTGACAATGTTCCAGTATCAATATTAGGTATACAATCTATTTAGACAACTAAGAACGGTTTATAATAAAGAATGAAAAGACCATAGCTCGCTATATTAAAGACCAGTAACGACATCCCCATAACCTGACGTTACCCTCGAGTCAATCATTCCGCAACTGTCCGCCATGGTTTTATGGGATTCAAACACACTTACAAACCGTCCTCTTCATGAAAAAGGTTTTATCTTGCTCTGTTTTAATTAATAATTATTGCCAGAAATTCTGTGATAACTAGATTTGTTTTTTGATCAAGTTGATCGTTGACAGAGACTGCCAATTTTTGACAAATAAGGATCAACAAGCTGAATAGGGACGTAGATAAAATCATACATATCCTAACAAACTGTAGTCCAAAATAAATCATACATCTCCTACCAAACTGTAGTCCAAAATAAATCATACATCTCCTACCAAACTGTAGTCCAAAATAAATCATACATCTACCGTATCCCACAACACTGTAGTCCAAAATAAATCATACATCTCCTACCAAACTGTAGTCCATAAATACTCTCAAATAGTCAAAATAATCATACATCTCCTACCAAACTGTAGTCCAAAATAAATCATACATCTCCTACCAAACTGTAGTCCAAAATAAATCATACATATCCTACCAAACTGTAGTCCAAAATAAATCATACATCTCCTACCAAACTGTAGTCCAAAATAAATCATACATCTCCTACCAAACTGTAGTCCAAAATAAATCATACATCTCCTACCAAACTGTAGTCCAAAATAAATCATACATATCCTACCAAACTGTAGTCCAAAATAAATCATACATCTCCTACCAAACTGTAGTCCAAAAAATAAATCATACATATCCAACCAAAGTTATAAACCCGTATCTTGCGTAAATAAAGTCGTAACAAAATTAAAATGTTTTAATGGACAGCTTACAATAAGAACATTGTCCCTCTTTCTGTCTCTGTCCCACTTTTCAGATTTGCATAAATATTAAAAGGTAGCAAATATAAAGCAACAAACTTTGATTCTTTCATTTATGTATGGTATCAATTTTATTTAATTTTAATAAACCACATAAATATGTGTAAATTGAAGTGATATTTGATATAAAAAAAGTCACCCGGTCGTTTTCGAACCCTTGATCTTCCCTTAAATGCAAAGAAAGTTCCCGAAGAAGCCTTCCAATGGGCACGGTAAATTACATCTTATTTCTATTGCTGAAATTCCAGCCAATGAAGGGTCAAATATCTCTAAATTATTTGAGATTAATACTTTTTTTTCATATAGTTTATATAACATGGTATCTCCAGAATCAAGCTTAACACATTTCAATACAGTTTCGACTTCCAAAATGAAATCGTATTGAAATAAAAATGCAACTATATATCACTAAGTGATAAATGAAAAAGAAAAACAGCGTAGTAAACAATTTAGTGTCTAAATATATAACCTGGAATATTGTTTAAAGCATAAACTAGTGTAAGCTACCATGCAACCTTGTTCAGAAAGGAAAGACTTTTGAGACAAATACAACCTATAAATGGACGGACAGACGGACACAGATCGGTAGATAAATAAAAGATCCTAGGCCGGGCCTCAGAGTGAGGTAAACTGTCAAAAGTTGACATTTAACATTGCCCTGGGGAAGGTCATTAGACAAGTACCGTTGTATTATAATCCTACATTCTTCATTGTTTTGATTGATGCGAGTAATTAGAAAAGAGAGATGCGTAACATTGGACAAGGGACTGTAATATCACGATGGTAACCAGTGCATTCACTTAGTATTCATTGACGTGCATCACGATGGTAACCAGTGCATTCACTAAGTATTCATTGACGTGCATCACGATGGTAACAAGTGCATTCACTTAGTATTCATTGACGTGCATCATGATAATAATAACGTTAAAGTGATGACAGCAGAAATACAATACACTAACCCCAGACAGCAGAAATACAATACACTAACCTCAGACAGCAGAAATACAACACACTAACCTCAGACAGCAGAAATACAATACACTAACCTCAGACAGCAGAAATACAACACACTAACCTCAGACAGCAGAAATACAACACACTAACCCCAGACAGCAGAAATACAACACACTAACCTCAGACAGCAGAAATACAATACACTAACCTCAGACAGCAGAAATACAATACACTAACCTCAGACAGCAGAAATACAACACAATAACCTCAGACAGCAGAAATACAATACACTAACCCCAGACAGCAGAAATACAATACACTAACCTCAGACAGCAGAAATACAATACACTAACCTCAGACAGCAGAAATACAATACACTAACCTCAGACAGCAGAAATACAATACACTAACCTCAGACAGCAGAAATACAATTCACTAACCTCAGACAGCAGAAATACAATAACCTAACCTCAGACTGCAGAAATACAACACAATAACCCAGACAGCAGAAATACAAACACTAACCCCAGACAGCAGTAATACAATACACTAACCTCAGACAGCAGAAATACAACACACTAACCTCAGACAGCAGAAATACAACACACTAACCTCAGACAGCAGAAATACAATACACTAACCTCAGACAGCAGAAATACAACACACTAACCTCAGACAGCAGAAATACAATACACTAACCTCAGACAGCAGAAATACAATACACTAACCTCAGACAGCAGAAATACAACACACTAACCTCAGACAGCAGAAATACAACACACTAACCTCAGACAGCAGAAATACAACACACTAACCTCAGACAGCAGAAATACAACACACTTACCTCAGACAGCAGAAATACAATACACTAACCCCAGACAGCAGAAATACAACACACTAACTTCAGACAGCAGAAATACAATACACTAACCTCAGACAGCAGAAATACAATACACTAACCTCAGACAGCAGAAATACAACACACTAACTTCAGACAGCAGAAATACAACACACTAACCTCAGACAGCAGAAATACAATACACTTCAACCTCAATCAACAGACAGCAGAAATACAATACACTAACCTCAGACAGCAGAAATACAATACACTAACCTCAGACAGCAGAAATACAATACACTAACCTCAGACAGCAGAAATACAATACACTAACCTCAGACAGCAGAAATACAATACACTAACCTCAGACAGCAGAAACACAACACATTAACCTCACACAGCAGAAATACAATACACTAACCTCAGACAGCTTCAAGAAACGATTCATGGATAGTTACAACAGGGTTGGGCAGGTGAAATTGATGGGACTCGGTTCTGACATAAAAAATAAAAGTATTAATCTGATATGGATCATATTTGTATTTATATTGGAAAGCATTAACACAGTAACGAGTACCTGCTCATGGACCTCTTATATCCTATATAGATGGTGGTGGTGGGGGGGGGGGGGGGGGGGGGGGGAGAGAGGAGAAAGGAGAAAGGCGTGAGAGAATATATAATGTGTGTGATTGTGGTGAGCCTGAGGATGAATTTCTTTTTATTTTGAAATGTATAATTTATTCTACATTAAGGAGAAATAAATAATTTAGAGCTAGTATGTTCAAGTTGTGTCAATTATTCAAGTCCACCGATAAATTCATATTAAATAGGCTTGCGTATAATGAAATGTGCCACGAAAATTAAAAATAATTTGATTAAATAGCCATATTAATATTTTAATGCACTTACTCTCTTATATATTTTTTCGTTTGTGCTATTGTGATATGATTATGTTGAATATATATATCTTTGACCTTGATTTATGTTATTGTGTTCATAGAGAAACATGCTTTAAGTCCACTGAAATAAGAGCTATGTTCTGTCAGGAAATATCAGGAGATATTCTATAAATAATATCAGGAGATATTTTATAAATAATGTCAGGAGATATTCTATAAATAATATCAGGAGATATTCTATAAATAATATCAGGAGATATTCTATAAATAATATCAGGAGATATTCTAAAATAATGTCAGGATATTTTTTATTAATAATATCAGGAGATTTTTTATAAATAATATCAGAAGATTTTTTATAAATAATATAGGTCCTGGTTCTGTGCATACATGTGTGCATGTTTTATGTAAAATCAATAATGGACATTGCATGGCTGCTGAACATTTTATCTACTATGAATTGTGTTAGAAGGCAATCAAACTATTTTTGTTGTGCTCGACAGGCGGGCGACAGACAGACGGACAACCCTGGCAAAAATATGTCTCATCCCATATCTGGATGGGGAGACATAATGAAATGTAGAATTCATGAAGGCAAATAATCTGATAGGGATTAAATAAAATTGTCAATGATTTTAACTCTTGCTCCCTATTAGTATACTTAATTGAATTGAAGTGTCGACCCGTTTACAAAAAATATGTCTGAAAGACTGAAAAACGTATTATTCAAAACATTTGCAAATACAGAGAAACACACTTTAGTACTCCTTTGGGACATATACAAATATGGGGTTTAAAATCAGTAGAAACGTATGATGTTTCTGGTTGTATGAAGGCAAAGTCATAAAGTTAATTGATAGTAGAATTAGAAAAAATGAAATAATAAATTATAAATGTGTTTGTGTCCCCGGATATTTTTTGCTATACTCAGACTTGGGATGTGTGTGTGTGGTGGGGGTCATTTTTATGGTGTTTAAATAACCCATGTAGAAAGATTGGAGTCTGATACAAGTCCGTGTACCATACTTATATCGACCTCAGATACATCCAGTGGTTATTTGTTATACTTTAAAATGACGAAACCTGTACATCTACTATCCGAAATTACTAACGAGCCACTGACCTTTGCATGATTACTTCAATCTATAAATAGATATTGTGGAAAGTACAAATCAAAGCGCTGATAGTGCTGAGAGAAAAGGACTGTCGCATTTCTTTTGTTTATCAAAGTAAATCAAATTTTCAAGCAATGCTAAAACCCAATGTTATAAACCCGCTTTAGCCTTGCATTAACAAGGTCGTTACAAGAAAAGATGAACACACCATTTGTTTCAATGGACTGCTAACGAATAGCACATCGCCACTCTTACTCTCCCTATTTCTCTTGCCTTCCGTTTATATTTATATCAATTTGCATATCTGATTCAAAAGAAAGCAAATCTAAAACAACACTCTTTATTTAAATTCGGTATCTGGCAAAAATTAAGTTACCTAGCAAATCTGCAGCTCGTCAAACACTCCTTCACTTGAGACACACAACTTCAGTGCTTTCAGCGCTTATATATAATTTTGTATCATAAATGATAAAAATTAATATAGGTAAATAGATTATTACAATATTATTTAAAAAACAAGGAAATGTGTCTGCGAGACACTAATGCCCCGCCAGGATATGGTCAGAACCAAATATTTACTTGTATTTTCTAAAGATAATATAATGATGTACATTTGTACAAAGTTTCATGATGATATGAAGTTACCTTTACAGAGAAAGTTTCTTAAACACAGAGGTAAACCTGTGGCAGAATAACCAATTTCATCAAGTCACAGCCATAAAATTAAATAAATACTACCAGAAAATAATCCATATCATGATTTTGCATGTCATGTTTCAGGAAGATGTAAAGTCATCTTCATAGAAAACAGTTTAAAAACAAATACAGAACAATCAAGTTAACCATGTTAATCCAATCATGAAATAATGGTCACAGCAATAAATTTTTAAAAATATTAAATAGATCTTATCATGATGTACATGTGTACTTAGTTTCATCAAGATGTGAGGTTATCCTCATAGAAAAAAACCTTAAACGCAAAGGTAAACCTGAGGAAGAACAATCAATTTCAGCATGTTCATCCAACCGGGAAATATAGGTCAAAGCATGAATTCGCATACGTATTAAATAGATCATATTAAGATGTACATGTGTAGCTAGTTTCATCAAGATGTGAAGTCATCTTCATAAAAAAAAAACTTAAACGCAAAGGTAAACCTGAGCTGTGACGGACGTATGGGCGAACGGATGGACAGACGGCCGGACGCACAGACCGAAAATCTATATGCCCCACAACGGAGTTGGCGGGGCATAAAACTGTCCGTGAGCTGGATTCGAACTAGCAACCTTCCCTCGGTCCGAGCTTGTATTAGACTTCCTAGCTAACCTACCGACAAGTAGATTTACACAAACGATTGTAAGGTAAAGTCTCTGTAATGGTTCCGCTACATTTCGGACCTCATGGCCTTTTACGGAGTTATCCAAGGTTTCCTAATTCAGAAATGTGTGCTACCATAGAACAGAGTTGCAAGCAACCCTGTTCAAAGATTGATTCAACTCCCATCTGGACACACACGCGATATAACGACTAACAGTTTCATTATCATCACCAGACATTTATGTCATTGTTAGCAGACATAAGTTGCCATCATATATTAGCTTTATTATATATATGTCAATACAGATCGCGCAAGAGATGTAATAGTTGTGATATCTGATATATAATTCTTCGATATTGAAGCTTATCAATCGGAACTGCTATCATGGGATAAATGAAGTGATTGCCTTTGACGTCACGTGACATGTCGAACGCCTTATTTTATCACACAAGAAACGTGGTCGTTAACATGTCAGATTTTTTATGTTTATGTAGACTGACAGAACACTTTGCCTAACAAGGTCAATAGCTTCATTTTCTTTTTAATACGGAAGTAAAATCTTAATGTGTAGAGTAATATAAACATGACGCTATACATGGAATGAGGCGGTGTAGACTGTATATATATGCTAGAACGCGCAGCGTATCAATTTGAGAACAGTGAGTATCTATTGGTATAATATGCCACCATTCACACAAATAAAGCAGTTCGTTCACAGATGGTCATTGACTAAGTATTTGATTTTAACTATACGTGTGTATTATGTCTATATATATGTTAATTACCATCTACTGACGTATGAATCAGCGGTATGACCACCCAATGCAACCATCCTTGATTATAAAATAATGAGTGGTTTCCCAATCACAGTCAATACCGTCACAGACGGTATTGAGACTGTAATATAATAATAAAACCTATATTTCTTTTTTCTTTTTTCGTTTGACGTCACTTGGCTTATCATATTTACTCTTCGTGCATGCACTAACACAAGGCTGAACCTTTGAACTGTCTAAGACGCCATGTTGCGGAACTTGTCACGTGGTACTGCAAGCACCCTGCTTCGGGGATACCGTATCAATTTCGTCGAAGTGCTAACGAAAATAACATTTTCCCGGGTAATGTGACCTACAATTACCGAGTCTATTTTACAGGAAACAAAGACTTCATCATTATTATGGAGGTAGAGAAGAAAATCTTTTTTTTTAAATTTATTCCTACAGGTCATCAATGAACAAGCTGCTTTAATGAATAATCAAAGGACTGATAGTCATAATGCTGCGTTAAGCATTAAATGGAACAGTAGAGGAGAAATTCAAGTGACTTGAACTAAACAACTGTTTTACTGATTTTCCACATCATATGGGTCTTGCTGCTTTTACATCATTTTACTGTAAAGGCCAAACACATTTTGCATAGAACAACATGATATTTGCATATACCCCTCCTTCCCTTCATGGCAAGTCATGAACCCCGTCCCCTCCATACACACACGTATGGCAATTTTCATGCCCCCCCCCCCCCCCCCCCCCCAAATACGGGGTGAATTCCAGAATTTCAGAGTTGGCTACGCATGGTAATTTTCACAGTTGGCTAACACTCCGTTGTTGGCCCCCCACCGTTTTTAATGCTTGAGGCTCTTCTGATCACGAAACTAGCCATTTTAGTTGTGTGTGACGTCAGTAACACCAACAAGAGTAGCTACTACTTTGAAAACCGAATAACTTCTGAGTACTATAAATATGATAGAACTATTAAACATAACTCTACAGCACAGGTATGCTGAGATGAACAAAAGTGTTGAAAAAAATATTTATTATTATATATATATTATTTATTAATATTTTTAAACACAATAAATGGCCGTGGCATAAAAGCACAAAAGAACCAATATCTATATGATGTTGCATGACTATCACTTGACCATGCGGAGGAATATAGTTTGTTTTGATGCAAAGGTGGCTTGTAAATAATTTTGGATAGTAAATATGCAGGTTTCGGTCATTTTATAGTGTTTCAATAACCCATTTAGTAAGCTTGAAGTCCGTTACAAATCCGTGTAAATACTAATTATCACATCAAGCTATCGACCTCAGATACCTCCTGGGGTTACTTGTTACACTATAAAATGACCGAAACTTTTATATCAATTATCCGAAATCTATTACGAGCCACCCACATACCTTTGCATAATTTCTTTAATCTATTTACAGAGACTGTACCGCCATATACTGAGTACAAATCAAAACGCTGATAGCGCAGAGAGAACAAGATTGTCGCATTTCTTTTTTTCTAAAAATGAATTTAATAAACGGGAATCAAATTTTCAAGCGATGCCAATAAACCAAATGTAGTAAACTCCTTTAACCTTGCGTTAACAAGGTCGTTACAAAAAAGATGAACACACCATTTGTTTCAATTAATTGCCTACAATTAGCGCATCGCCTCTCTTACTATCCCTATTTCTCTTGCCTACAGTTTGTAAGATTTATATCAATAAACATATCTAAATCAAAAGAAATCAAATCTAAAACAAACATTTTTCATTACTCGATATTTTATTCAAGTTTGGTATCTGGCAAAAATTAAGTTACCCAGCAAATCTGCAGCTCGTCAAACCCTCTTTCACTTGAGACACACACAACTTCAGTGCATTCAGCGCTTTGAGAAATCACGGAATGTTGAAAAAAAAAAAAAAAAAGACGGGCCATGACAGTAATACAGCAAGACCACTTCAATTCCAGACATCTAACAGTACCTTTGGGCCAAATTTGAAGGAAGTGGCTTAAAAACGCGAAGGTCGGTCAAAGTTCAGTGCCACACACATAACTGTACCAGTGGTCCAAATTTGAAGGCCGTAGCTTAAATTATCAAAAGTAGGTCACTGGGTCATGATCAATTTCACAAATTTTTAAAATTGTACCTATACTCAAAATTGAAGGTTATAGCTCCCTATATGAACATTGGGCAAGGCCAATTTTGACCCTAGGGCCATCTTGGTATAGGACAACTAGACATTGACACAATCACCAAATATCTAAGCTCTAGGGCGTGTTCTTTCAAGAAGCTTTTTTTTTTAATCTATATAACTCTAGACTGAATTGGTCAATAACAGCAATAAGCGAACTTAGTCAAGAGAATATAGCTATAAATACTGTCATGAAGATTCAAGAAGATTAATTAAGAAATGAAGATGCTAGAGTGTCCACAAAGTGAAATCATTAAAAGGGGCATAACTCCAGACCTTATGGTCAGATTTCAACCATTATGGAACTTATCAGCAGGGAATTTATGTTTAAAAACATTGTCAAGTAAAATTTAGCTTTTTTTCAGACTTTATGGACAGATATCAGCCATAATCGAACTAAACCGGGAAATTTTGATGATAAACACTGTCGTAAAGTTTGAAGAAATGAAGATGCTTGAGTGTACACAACGTGCAATCTGGCATTTCTTATCGTTCAAGGGCCTAACTCCATACCTTATGAGTGGATATCAGTCATAATCAAACTTAGCCAAGAGATTTCGGTTATAAATATTTTTTTTAAGTTTGAAGAAGATTGATTACGAAATGAAGATGCTAGAGTGTACACAAAGTGAAATCTGGCATTTTTAGCTCGACTATCCGAAGAAAATGAGAGCTATTGTAGTCGCCCTGGCGTCGGCGTTGGAGTTGCAGCTTTTGGTTAAAGTATAGCATGCAAGTTACTATTAACCTTATATATCAATAACAATTTATGGTATTGACTTGAAAGTTTATAAATATGTTCAGGGGCATCAGACAACCAAGGTAGATGACTCTTGACTGAATTTGATATGAATTATGGTCCCTTTTCAACTTAGAAATTTTGTTTAAAGTTTTGCATGCAATAGAAAATTTGGTTAAAGTTTTGCGTGCAAGCTGCTATCCAGTTTGTATCTCAATAACCATTCATGGTATTGACTTGAAAGTTTACAAATATATTTAGGGGCATCAGACAACCAAGGTAGATAATCTTGATGGAAAATATTTCAAATTATGGCCCCTTTTTAACTTAGAAATTTTGGTTAAAGTTTTGCATGCAAGATACTCTTATGCTTATATCTCAGTATCCAGGCATGGGATTGATTTGAAACATCTTAAATACATTTAGGGGTATCATACTATCAAGTTAGATAACTTTTGATGGAATATGTTGAAAATTATGGCCCCTTCTTAACTTAGAAATTTTGGTTAAAGTTTTGCATGCAAGGTACTTTCATGCTAATATCTCAGTATCCAAGCATGCGATTGATTTGAAACATCTTAAATACATTTAGGGGTATCATACTATCAAGTTAGATAACTTTTGATGGAATATTTAAATTATGGCCCCTTTTTAACTTAGAAATTTTGGTTATAGTTTTGCATGCAAGGTTCTTTCATGCTTATATCACAGACTCCAGGCATGGGATTGATTTGAAACATCTTTAATATGTTTAGGGGTATCATACTATAAAGGAAGATAACACTTGATTGAATCATACTATAAAGGAAGATAACACTTGATTGAATATGTTGAAAATCATGGCCCCCTTTTAACTTTGGTTAAATTTTTGCATTCAAGCTACTATCCAGCTTATATCTCAGAAATTGCTTGTGGAATTGACTAGAAAGTTAAGGAGTGTCTTCAGGGGCATCAGAAAACCAAGGAAGATAACTTTTGGACTGAATTTTATGCAAATTATGGCCCTTCTCTAACTTGGATTTTTGGTTAAAATTTTGCATGCACAGTATTTTTGTGCTTATGTCTCAGTAACTAGGCATGGGATTGATTTTAGACTTCATAAAACTATTAAGGGGTATCAGACTATCAAGGTATATCATTTTTGACTATTATTATGTACAGGGTATGTGAAGGGCAAGAAATGAATTAGATTTCATTTGATTTACCAACAAGCATTTTGAATAGTCGAGCGTGTTGTCCTCTAACAGCTCATGTTTATTGTTCAAGGGCCATAATGGGCAGAAAACAGCCGGACATTGACTGACCACAATAGCTCACATTGAGCACTTTGTTCTCAGGTGAGCTAAAAGGGCAGATCAAACTTGGTCGAGAGATTATGTTTATGAACATTGTTATGAAGTTTGTTATAAAGTTTTAAGAAACCTGCTTAAGAAATGAAGATGCTAGAGTGTACACAAAGTGAAATCTGGCATTTTTTTATTGTTCAAGGGTCATAATTTCAGGCCTAATGGGCAGAAATCAGCCATGATCGAACTTAGTCGAGATAGTATGGATATAAACATTGTCAGAAAGTTTGAAGAAGATTGATTAAGAAACGAAGATGCTAGAGTGTACACAAGAAAATATTGACGGACGGACAGACGTCGGACATTGACTGACCACAATAACTCACCTTGAGCACTTCGTGCTCAGGTGATGAGTACTTCGTACTCAGGTGAGCTAAAAACGTATGAACGTATGAGTACCCAGTGCGGAGCACTACTTTTTTCAGGAGTAAATCTTTTTGTATACAAGTCTGTATCATAAATGTCACGATATTTTATTCACCTTTAAATTAAATAATTCCATCGCAAAATAATTGTCAAAGAAAAATATGTCCATTAGTCTTGTATTTGATAGCGCAGAATCGCAATGAATGGATACTGGTTACAGAACGCGCGAAATGAAATTCCTACATTTGGACAGCTGCTACAAATGACTTCGAATACACCGTCAAGAAAATATTGTTTTTTTGTATATATAATCAATAATGAATCCATATCAGATCAATCATGTGTTTAGACTTAATTTGCACTAAAACAATATCAATCAATTGATTTCTGAAATCAAAATAACAAAATTCGTTCAATATTTTATACTTGTGTACAAATGGTATATAATTTGGTAAACTGAAAGAGGTAATGTATTTTTAATTAGCTCTTTCACACCGCTCTAGGATTATGTCGATTACACACACACGTGTTTTAAGTTAGAGAAGCCCAAAACATACACAGACATCATAAACATAATCTTTTTCACGCACAGAGTACACAGTTTTTTGGTGTTTTTTTTTATCAGTTGGAATTTGTTTGTGTGCAGGAAATTTCTAAAGACTAATGGATAAACATGTCATTAACTTTTTGGAAATTCTGTTGTGTGATATAAAAAAATGGATACTGAGGAAAAAAGGTAGGTGATTTATATATTAAAAAGTTTACCTTACTCGGCATGTCCATTTCATTTCCAGAACCATTCTATGATTTTTTTGAATAGTGTGTGTATGTGTGTGTGTATACGCCTCATAGGTTTATGGAGTAAAAATGATTGCTGGTTGTTGTGCAATGTCATGCCTATTCATGGAATGAAACATGTTATTGGTTGCGATTCTACATTTCTTTTCTGACTGGTTGTTGATCTAAGTCATGGTTATTTTTAAACAACATGTCTAGTCATGTTCAATCGACATAAAATGAAGACATTTCATTGGTCGATTGAAATTGTAAACCAGTTATCTCTGGTTAACTCTAGTTGTATACTGGAAAAACATTTCCAAGAATAATTACCGGAAATACTTTGATTTAAAATGGTATAACACGTGTGTGTGAGAGAGAGAGAGAGAGAGAGAGAGAGAGAAACATGAACATTCATTTGTCATGTATACATGTACGTGCTCATGTACTTCATTAAATTTGATACAAGTTTAAGTATGAAAATGTGCTTATATAATCATATACAAACTCTACAGAAATTAAGAGAGAGAGAGAATTAAACAAATGGAGGTCAATAATTGTGTTACTCCAGATTCAAAGTAAAAAGTATTCATGCATGATAGGTAAGATGTTTTTCTTTCTGTTGGTATACAGGTCACTGTGTATGTGAATATACTGGTGCCTGTTTTAACTGATGTCAATATTCGCAAGTCATTATGTTGAAATAA
>JAIFHC010000361.1:0-50000 GCA_021229015.1 Solen grandis | reverse complement strand
TTACCGTCGTGTGACTCATGATTGACACCGATTCGTCTGTTCCATTATCAATACAGAACTGGTAGTCTGGTGAAGGGGCTGGCGTCTTGCACGTGCGCGAAATGTCATCATTGCACTTGTGTCCCCGACAGAAATAAGTGCCTTTCCGATTCGCAGGACATCTATAAGACAGTTGTATACATGTACACTAAATCTCAAATTCATCAGTTTATCACTCACTCAGCCCCTCACCGCGTGGGTTTGAATCCCGGCAGGGTCATTCGGATTTTCATGTGAGAAAGCCTGTGGACTATGAAATTTAGATCACTATTGACCCTAAAAATGAGAAGGACACTTGCGGCTGTATTAACAACAATTGCATTCTTATCATTGTCTGCATT
This sequence comes from Solen grandis, assembly GCA_021229015.1. Classification (NCBI taxonomy): domain Eukaryota; kingdom Metazoa; phylum Mollusca; class Bivalvia; order Adapedonta; family Solenidae; genus Solen; species Solen grandis. The sequence goes on along the minus strand of JAIFHC010000361.1, from coordinate 49,620 downwards.
GTTGGCTATTCACTCATTGCATTTTCAGAAAAAAAGGCAAAAGAGCTGTTTGAAGACATCAATATATGCAGTAATCAAAGTATTCAGTAAACACTTCATAAATACCTTAAATGACCCAATGAAATGAAACTAGACTGTAATTGTAAACTAGAATGAATCAAGGGTCCAATGTTTTATGCTCAATGTCAAACTGTAGATAAATTTATAATTACAGCGTTACAGAGTCTTGTCTATAAGCAAAATATCCATTGAGGACTTTACCCAAATAAAATTCAATATTTAGATAATGCCTGTCACTTCATCATGAAATTATGGTGATTATGTTCTAAATACGGCCTAACCACGTCTTAAAAAAATGTCAATTGGGACTTTATTGGCAAATGTTATATAATAATACTTTAATAGTCGCTACGACTTCGTTTTAGATGCACACTATATGTCATTTGTTCAGCATAATAAATGTGTAATGAGATCTACTGACCATTGTTGACACTTGTTATAAATAAAGACATTGTCTTCTTTTGAGTTAAAGTGTATGGGCAGCAACGGACAAGTGGTGAGTGGATAGCAAATTGGTATGCAACCATTATATGATAATGAAACCATGCAAATTGGAACGGTATGAAGAATCTTTCCCCAGCAAGTTTGTACCAATGCTTTATGTTCCATGCAGTTATATTGTGCTTTGTAAATAGATAGAAAATGGGGATACCCGAACGGTTTGCATTCCCCCTTATACGTATAAAACTCTTCAATACAATTGCTGTGATGAGACGTCGTTGGGCGGGATGATGTATATTCATCAAACAATCCCCACCGGAAATGACCCCATTCGTGGACAATCACGTTGGCTGTAATTCAAGGAAACAAAAACATCGTATATTTATAACGTATAGTAGTAGAAATTAGTCGATAAGGACACATACTATTATCGATCTAATGTTACCTAGCCAAGTATTTTTATACATAGACAAAGAAGGAAAATTAAACTAGCGGAGAGAATGTTCTTGAACTTTGCGTGATTATAGAGGATCACACCAGAAACAAATTTATGGGATAAAAAAATGGTGGTCCCCATTTTACTTTTTGAGTTATCTGCCCCTGAAAGTAAGTTTTTTTGATCGTTTGTCATTTTCAAGGGCAGATAACTCAAAACGTAGAAAGGAGGCACCCATTTCCCCCCATTGTTTTTCTGGTGTATTTCTCTATAATCAAGCAAATAAAATTTTCTCCGTTAGTATAAATACATAGTAAAATGCTGTTACTGTAGCATACGTCTTTAAGAATAGTCAGATGTAACTCTTCACTAGCAAATAACATATATATCGCATTTTATTTGGCCTATGCAAGCAGATTCATTTCAGGTCTCGCTATGGTATTAGTTTCCACGAATCTTTTACCGGAAGTGTCATAATGAAATTATTGTGTCAGCCTTGACGAATTCGATGAAAAAGCCATTTATGACATCCTAGGCTATGTTGCACAGCAACATTATGCGCTATACAATTATGTTCGACTTATTAGTTCTACTTCTTATTAGTTATAAGTCTGTTCTGTCTCCATCGATTATATTTTGCTTAGGGATAATGTTCGAGAAAACTTCAGGTCTGAAAAGTATTCAGTAAAATATGTAGCTTTATATCCATTTTTGAAAACAAAATTGCTTTATTATCCGATAGAGCCGTTTTTATTGTCAATAGTAGATATTCATAAATTTACTTCTATCTGAAGTATCATGCAATATATCTAGATTAAGTATAGGTCAATGTTTGTTATCGAGGGTTTAACAAATTAAACCGTTCAAGCTCGGCGCAGCCGAGCGAGCGGTTTAACTTGTTAAACCCTCGTTAACAAACATTAACCTACTTAATGTATGGAATTATGTTTTGACGTTACTATCCAAGACCATCTCTACACGCATGCGCACAAAGATTGGTGGTATATACTAGGTTACCCATTAAACCAAGTGGTTTAACGAGTTTAACCGATTGAACATTTTGAAAAATACTGCAACCTCAATGGTCAAAATATGATTCCATACATTAAAATTAGATATCTCGAATGCTCTTTATAAATCAAATGTTCCCTCAATTTTCCAATCTATAAAAGAAATAAGTCCACAGTGCGACTGAAATAGGAGCATGGTGATTTAATGCAGAAATACACTTGAATGGGTTTAGCGTGATCTCCAAGCTCTTGCCGTGAAAATGAGAAACATGCGTTAACATGAGAATGGCTTCAACGAATAAATTCGAGTAAAAATATTTATCACAATTTTTACAAAGTTAATTCCTATTTGCTTTTATATTTGAAAAATTTGTTTTTGAAGCTTATCACTTTATGTTTTTCCATCATAATCACACCAAACTATTTAAAAATACATGTTTTTTTTAAATGGGAAGCTCGATGACCATTTCCATCGTCTTGCATTACAACGGGTCCCGTCACATTAGAACTCGCTTTATTCTTTTAAAAGACTGTATATTTTTTATCATGACTTCACTTGAACAGTACCTTTACTCTTCCAGGCATTACTGTGCTATTAATCTTCAAATGAAACAACCTGTTTGAATCATTTACCATTTAGAGGTCATGGCCATTTGTTGGGGTCATGCATCACCGCCAGTGATAATTCTGGGTTAGTTTATTTGGCTGTTTTCGACAAGTATCAAACATATTCCTTTGAACCATTGTTAAAACAGTTTATCCCATGTGATACGACCACCAATGAATAGTTTATAATACTCCTAACATATTTTAATTTTGATGATGGTTTTGGGTGTTGTTCCAATATGTTTATGAATTTCTGTTTGGACCGAATCACCATTTACATTATTGCTGCTTTGTTTGTCGCATGTTATTCATTAAACATATATTGCGCATGCTTAACACCTGTTTTAAATAATATAATGATCCTTACAGAAGTAATCAAACAGCCACAATATAAGTTTATATTAAAACATGGCCCTGTTGATTTCTTTAAATTAAGTTTAATTATTTTCTTTTATTACAGAAAATTAATGATTAAACTTTTTTACAGGAGCCATTAAGTATTTGCACAATATAAGACATACTGTTGTTGAAACACATTTGAATATAATTCTATATTACGGTATGTCGATCATAAAACACACATAACACGGAATTAAACCTGTATAGTACTGTGGTTACGTTAGTATTTCATCGATTACGAAATTCAATTCGAATTTGCTAACAGTCAAAAAATGTTTCATGACTTTTAATGGAACTGTTCCAACTTTAGAACCTTCTTAATCGACGTAAATAAACAACAACAATTAAAAATAATCCAGCATTATTACCATGGGAACCATATTCGGTATAGCCGGGTGTCATGAGGAACTCGGGAGACAGTTTGATGGCATCTGCTCCTTTTGTACACTCGTGTAGGCCAACAACGTGTGGTACTTTGATAGCAGTGGTTTCCACGTGAATGCTGGGGCCGACGGTCGAAATCGTTGGAGACAATATATAGTCATCCTTTGTAGACCAGTCTGATGGAATGACAATCTTGATTTCCCCAAAGTACGCTCGATAGTTCGTCAGTTTAAATAACAGCTTTGATGCATCTGTAAAAACTTTCTGAAATAAAAACAACATCATTATTATCAGCATCAACAACAATAACACTATTCACTTTTATCATGACTAGGTATAAATATATTTACCTCATAAAGAACATTTATAAACCACCTGTGACTGAGCGAAAAAAAAACTTGTTTACAAACCTGTCGATTGTCTGTGAAAGTGATTGAAAAAACAAACAATATCTTTTACAAAATAAATGTGGTGTTGATCGGTATTCAAATGATAGAAAATATTAAACGGTCACATGATGACTTAACTTTTACTTGTGAAGCATTCAATTCTGGGAGATCAAAGAAAACTCAATTAGCAAAGCGTTCCTTCCACCACCCTCGACGAATTAAACATTGCAATGAATCTCAGTCCAACGGACTGTATGATATACTGCAGATGTCAATGACATTCGGTCTAAGACAAGGTTCAATTTGCATCCTTGAGAAGTGTTTTGACTATATTCTGTAATTCAGTCCCAGTATTTTACCCAATTTCGTTAATTTACGAAGTATTTATTTTAGGTAGTTGCCACCTCAAAAAACAACTGCATAACTACAGGCATTTTCTACAAATGAAAATCGCTGATATATTCATTTGGGCTTACGTCAGCATGCTTAAAAAGGCCAAACAATGAGATTACACAGATACGTCGAAAAATACGAAGGAAGATTTACAGATTAAATAGGTTCAATAATCAACATCATTATAAATGGATCTATTATGCTGCCTTGCCAAATCAGAGATAATTTTCGGAGAAAGTCTATAATACCGTCAGAGTTTTTCCTTCTACCTTGGTCTGAGAAACATACTTGGTTCCACTGGCAGTTTTAGAAAGTTCAGATAAATCGACGGGTGGTAACATTTGAAGAAAGCATTCATTGTTTTTATAATACACCACGGTTTGTTTCCTTGTAACCAAGCACAATCATGAAAATTGTTCTGTGACCGACCATAGTTTGCGCCGCATGAACATAAGTTATTACTTTGTAGGAGCGAAATTATACAGAGAAAAGAGCCGGAGATAACTTATCATTATGAAATATCCCGTGGTTTGTGAGGAAGATTAGATTTCATCTAATCTTTTTTTTTTTCATAACATTGGAGTTTTTCAAAATTAATTGACTGAAAAAAAGGGAAGCATGTTTATAATGGTTTGCAGTGTCTTTGATTGTTCTTATTAGATGAATACGAGTCTAGTCTCCTGCTTCCTTTGTTTATCACAATATACCACAAGGATTCTTAGTGTTAGCCTAAGCCATACGCAGTTTATATGTTGATTTTCCAGAGGGAAATTATTAATAAATAATTAAATTCACTCTTACTCAATATTTCGGCAAAAGTAAGCCTTTCATATATCAATATGGCGACTATTCAAACGTCTATAATGTAGGACTTGCTAAAAATCCATTTTTTTTTTCTTGAGAAAGGCATACTTTTGCCGAAATACTGAGCCAAAGTGAATTTAATTACTCATACGCAATTAATTAACTTCACTGCTCACGAACTACTTTTCTTAGTATGTTCATGCAAAAAAGTACAGTGGACGGCAATGCTGTTCGTGGCGAATTGCAGGAATTAGTGGTCATCAGTTCTAGATTGTGCAGCGACCAATGCGAACTATTTCTTTTCAAAAATGAAGAATTTAGTGCTTATCACGTGAATATAATCACATGTATATGCATTATTTGTATCATGCTTGTGGTACAATAACTACGAGTGTACATTTTGCACAAATCCCTCGTGTTCCACTAGCACTGCTTTACATTTGTCTTAATTAACGTTTTATCCTCTCTGACTAGTCTTCATAAGAGATTTATTTACATCGACAGAATGTAAATCGATAAGATATAAAAACATAGTTCAAATAGTATTATTTTATTTGTATGAAAAAAAAAAAGTTGGATTCATTACAATACAAGGATACAGACATCGGATTTGCTCGATTTATCAAAGATTAAGATAGCGATTCAACGTATCTCTTAAATCGCTGTTTCAAAGGCATAGTTAACCTACATGTTCAAGGCTTGCATATATACAAAATCAACCGTTACAAAAACGCACGTTGATGTCGATATCGTTTTCATTATGTGAGGAAAGTGAGGCGAAACTCTGCATGAAAGGTGGTTAAACTGCAGATATTACTGTCGAATTACTTACAAAAGAAGGTGTGCCATGACGATGTGCCACACGGTACAAAAGAATATCATATTCCCTTATCAATGACACACACTAGCTAGAACAGATGTCGGAATTTTTACGCGTAATATCATAGCTGATTATAAACTTTATCTGTGTGGGTCACATTGGCACCTTACGTAGCTTCAGTATAGCTGAGAAATGTTTATAGGCCATTAATTTTTCTTCAAATTGCCTGTAATGGCTATTTTAAATATTAAAAACATATAAGCAAAAATATAAATAAATAAAAAATAAACATTACATAAGACTCTCTTAAAGCATATTCCACTCACCTATTATTTACCTTTTCCTCATAAAAAATCGTTTTGGCAAACAGACCCAGAAAGGCGTTGTCTCCCACGTTTATTCATACTATATGGTAGCTTAGGTTCTAGATACACCGTTTCCACGGCAAAATAAAATGTCTGATATACAAGTTAAAAGTCAAAAAGTCATAAAATGAGTAATGAGGTGATTTGTTATAGAGCAGAAAATATCACACGAGGTATTAAATTCATAAGAGTTCATGAAATCTCACAGAATCCGAAATATATCCTAACACAATTATCAAGTCAATATTTACATCCGCTATAAGGACCCTAACGTTAACGTTCATATTATGTAAGTCATGATTTAGACAGTTTCACGTATTACATGCACACTTAAAGACTAGATATACCTTCTCGTTTATCTTGATATGCTATCAATGCGATTATATTAAAGGGCAGAAAAAAAATGTTCCATTTAGTAGACTTAGTGAGCTACGGCTGATTTCTCTCAAGCATTTCATGTTTTCAGAGATTATATAAAGATGTTCATACGATGTTTCATGTTAATCAAATGCCGCAAGGCGGAACGATTTTAATAACATGAACATATCTCTTTTACATCGTTATTGATTTATTACAGACTGACCCAACAGGCAGCATGTCTTAATATAAAAATTCAAATCGCATACTGACGCATCAAACTGTGTATGTTAAAGTTAATGTTACGTTCTCACGCAGCGATGATAACCACGTTTCAGGCCATCAAAGACAGAAGTGGGTGGACGTTGGGGACGGTATAGGCAAACGTGACGGGCCGCCGGGCCAGATTTTTTAAGTGTCAAAAGATATGCGAAGGAAGTCACACCTAGCAGGCCGTAATAAAACGGTGTAAAGGCAACAAAACGTGACAGTACGTAATAGTTTAAGCAAATCTTGAACGAGGTCCGTAGTTAGACAGGAAGCACTTGTTTTTTCCTGGCATCTCGTGATCCTTTCGTTTTGTAACGATCAACCACGGCGTATGGCGGGCGACAGCCGTCTTATGTAGCTGAAAAACTAAAACAGGCCTTGCTGACCTTGCTGATTTGCATCTTTTCCACGGCAAGTATATCTGTACCTCTCCGCCCTTAGTGCGGATCCATGCAATGCGATTCTTCACTACGAGTGGAATATGTTACACAAACGTTTAAATCATAAGCGTAACCGCTTATCATGTGTTATTGTTTGTTAACATGTTTTCATATGCACTGGAAACATTTATTTTAACATCATGTCTATCCCTGACATTTTTTAATCAAAACAGCAACCCATTTTACATACATGAAGATCTATCGATGAAATTACAACAAGAATCTCGTTATTGCAGTAAAACTAAAAACAAAAATATATTATAGTTCCTGTGTATTTACAGAAAACGTTCGACCATTGATTGTTTTAGTTGTACTTCACTGGCTTACGCGACATAGCGAGTTATACAAAAATACAAATGTTGAAATTAAGATTGGGTCAAGCGTGTGACTCAAGACAGTCAAGAAATTTTACAAGAATTTCTCACAAACCTGACTAACAAAGAATGGATTGATGTCCAGTGAAAAAATACTGTATGATTCTGATGCTGAAGAAAATGGTCAAGAAAATGTAGAAAATGAAGACACTGGTTGATTATGCAAATCTTGACAATAGAAAAAGTACTTTTACCTTTGCACCAAGAGAAGGTCAGAAACCACTCAGTATATATCAAGATCTTGATTCAGAGTATCTATGCTTTCCAACTATTTTTGTGGGCGGAGACGTCCAGAAAATGAGAACAGGGTAGTTCCAGTAAATTACAGTGGCATTGCTAAATGACTACATTGAAGTATTGATAGGAGAGCTGCAAATAGTGTACCAAATACATTTTTTTTAAATTAAAAAAAAAATCAAATGAAACAGCTCAATGATAAAGTCAATCTTGCGATTTGACAACGTCAATAAAGGGTAAAAAGAGCTGACAGCCGGAGAGGTTATGGATGCTTCTTAGGAACTGAACTCAGAGGAAGATAAGGGGGACTTAGAAGAGTTGCAGTTGGACGACCACTCTCTTCATCAGAGTTCTTTACAGACGCAAATGCCAAGAATTTCTGTTTCTCCACGACTTGGCGTGAACAAGACCAACTTACACACAGAGACCCAGTCACATGATGGTGGTATTCCCGGGAACCAGGGAAGTCAGTCACTTGAACCTCACCACAATCAAGGTACAAGACCAAATATGGATCAGAGACACCATTACTATCTACCTGGTGCTTCGTCTTTTGCCCAAGGAAACCGGTTACCAGACCCTGTGTACAGGCCAATATCAGTCGAGAGGCGGTGGTCAGCTGAAATCTACAGAGGAACTGGAGAGTAAAAGGAGGAGAAAGGAACAAGTCTTTAAAAGTCCTTCACCAGTACAGGGACGGGTGCCCAGCCTGAGCCCACAGTTTGCCAGGAAGCATTAGCCTGAGAGACAGCAGGTGAAAGAAGGCACTGTACGAGAGGAGGAAGCTCTGCAGCTGACACTGTGTTGCAGCAAAAGAATGAAGTTACTGTTAATTATGCTGCATGTTGTATCAGATTTTCCTTGATGTTCTAGATTTTGGTTGTTCAGTATATTCAAGTTATTTGTATATATTCTTTTAGAGCTGTTTGAGCCAGAGAACGTTCTTCTCTGGGCGGCATTTGCTGTGGGATCATTATGCTTACGTTTATTCTTGCAAGACGTACTTATTTTAGCGGCGCATCTCTCTATCTCTCTACATAGATTGAATATGATTTTAGTACGTTGAATAATTTGTTGTTTCTAGATATAAATATGAAAATGATTACATTTTATAAAGTGTCATAAGATTATATATTATATTTTATTATATAATTTCAAAACAAAATGAGGGGACAATGAAAAAGAGCAACAACAGTTGCTATTACTCCCTATTTTAATCTCGCACTACAGCTATTTGTTAGGTCCCGAACCCGAGGAAATATATCCTTCCCAACAATTAATTTCATTAAACTAAGTTATCATATTGCGTTGTCTTCTTTGAAATGGAAGTTCATTTTTCCAAATCATAGTACTGAACACGCATACATTCACTCTTAATGATCTCTTCAACCCTGGCCTACACATTAATAATGTGCACCTGCATATATCGAGGGCTAAGTGCAAAATTATAGTAACAACAAGAAAATAAAGAAGCAGTTATAATAGTTTTACAGCACGCCCTGCTTGTGCTTTCGCTCTACATGCATACTTGACCCCATTTCAAAATTTTACACTAAACTTATTTCTTTGAAAAGAATCTTCTTATCTAGGCTCTCCCTCGGTGGGGGGACATACGTGGGAATTTTCAAAACTAGAACTGGCGTTAAGGCAATGTTTTGTTTGCGTTTTTAGGTTTTCGCCTCTGCAGGGCGAAAACCTATTGTTCTTCTTCTGTTGATTTGTTGTTGTTTTTTTTGTTTTGTTTTTAGGTTTCCCCTCTGCAGGGCGAAACCTATTGTTCTACTTCTGTTGATTTGTTTTTTTGTTGTTGTTTTTTTGTTGTTGTTTTTTTATTTTTATTATTTTTCCAATTCCACCCATTTTTGTAGCCAGCCTAGCGGCCAGATGAGAAAAGCTACAGCTATGAAATTTTGGACATGGAGTCATCTTTATCTGAACTTGTGCCTAAATGGTCAAACTTTTCACTCTTATTTCTGATTTAGCCACTAGGGGGCGCAATGCATGTAATCACTGTTTTGCTAATAACTCAAAAATTTGAAACCTGATTTAGATGCGGTTTTTTACATAATGTTCCTTGTTGACAGCCCCATCAAATATGATGGAAATCGCATCATCGAGTACGGGGGGGATTCTTCTAGGAGAGGTTGAATGTTCGAACCTTGGAAAAAAGTGGAATAATGAGGTCTACAAAAAACCTACCCACTTTTGTTAGAGATCAGATAGAAGAATTCTGTTTGCTGCATACGATTTGCAAGACATATACGCACAAAATATATGGGGTGACGAATTTAGGAAATGCGTGGTTTGTCCTCTAGAAACGGTCAAACTTTACAAAATTTTAGGAAAAATTAAAATTTCAAAAACATGTTTTTGTCGCTCCTGACTTTATTTTTTGTTCATTCTTCATGAAATTTTCACACAATATGTATTGTTATGTTTGAAAGGGCCTCACTATTAAAAATATAAAAAATGAAAAGGTCAAGGTCATATTACGATTATTGTGTTTTTATTCGACCACAAATAGCTCCAAAACAAAAAATATTTCATTGAGAGTATATGAACAAAAGTTTTAGTTCTTAAAGAGCTCTTTCCAGTGATGTTTAGTTTTTGAAGATCGGACTTGTTTTGGTCATTATACGGCAGTCCAAATTTTGATCCTCTTTTGGAATAATTGTAAATCAGGTTTTATGCTTCAAATTCTGATATATAAGAATAAAAAGTTTGACTTGTGCGACTAGTATACTTGATTGAACTATTTACTGCTTTTGTGGTACCTAATGGTAAAATTTTACTAAATTTTGTTTCTATTTTGCTGCTAGGGGGCGCTTTTCTTGAAATCATTCTTTTGCTTATAACTCAAAAAGTTGAAGTCCGATTCCAATGCGGTTTTTTGCATTCTGTTCCCTGTTGATAGCCTAATAACATACGATAGGAATCGAGGGTCTGTGTGGCTGAAAGCTTTTGAGCTACGGAAGGATGAATGTTCGAACCTCGCAAAAAAACTGTGCAAATGCGGGTAGGTCTACGAAAAAAGTATCTGTTTTTGTTAGAGATCAGATAGAAGAATTCCGTCTCCTGCATACGATTTGAAAGACATTACACACAAAAAATATGGGGTGGCGAATTTAAGAAATTAGTGGTTTGTCCTCTAGAAACTGTCAAACTTCACTTAAATTTAGGAAAAAATCAAAATTCCAAAAACATGTTTTTTGTCGCTCCTGACTTTATTTTTTGTTTATTCGTCATGAAATTTTCACACGTTGTGTTTTGTTAAGTTTGAAAGGGCCTCACAATTAAAAAGTTTAAAAAAAACATTGAAAAGGTCAAGGTCATATTACGATAATTGTGTTTTTATTCGGCCCCAAAGTGCTCCAAAACTAAAAATATTTCATTGAGAGTATATGATCAAAAGTTTTAGTTCTAAATAGTTCTTTCGTATAATTTTTAGTTTATAAAGATCGGACTTAATGTGTTCATTTTACGGCAGCCCAAAGTTTGATCCTTTTTTGGAATAATTGTTAATCAGTTTTTATGCTTCAAATTGTGATATATAAGAAAAAGAACGTTCGACTAGTGCGACTTACATACTTGTTTGAACTATTTGCTACACTTCTAGGTACTAATTGTAAATTTTTTTATCAATTTTGTCTCTTATTTTGCCGCTAGAGGGCGTTTTGCTTAAAATCACTCTTTTGCTTATAACTCAAAACGTTAAAGTCTGATTGAAATGCGGTTTTCAGCATTTTGTTCCTTTTTGACAGCACCACAGAATGTGATGGATTTCAAAGTATAGGGTATGGGAAAATATTTGCGCAAGAAGAGTTTGAATGTTCTAACATTGCAAAGAAAAACTGTGCAGATGAGAGTAGGTCTTCAAAAAACCTTTCCGTTCTGTTTCATATTGAAAATTGTGGCTGAGTTGAAATAAAGTGTTCAGGTTGATTAAGTTTAAAGCGAAAACCGAGATACCGCTTGCGGTTCTAGTTGTTATTTCTTCTCGGACTATGGGTTTTCTTTCCTAATTGAATACGCTTTTGAGACGAAAGTACACCATACTTACACAGTAAAACTTTTGATGACTTTGATTACATGTGTTCAATATAAATATGATTGTTCTAATGAAAATAATACGTTCATATCCTATATGTTTTTAGAATGATTCTCAATTTAAAAAAGTTGAGTGAGTATATCTCATATTATCATTTCAAAATGGATCATTTTGAAGTTGCATTGAATATGGTGTCAAAAGATATGTATTTTTGTTCAGTTGACATTCGTAAAGCGTATTATTCTGTTCCAATTGCACCGGAACAACAGATATACTTAAGTGTATATGGAGAGGACAGATATTTCAATTTCAATGCATGCCTAGTGGAGTAGGGTCTGGGCCGAGACTGATCAGTAAACTCATGAAACCAGTTTATGTTAAATTACATAATGAAGGGTTCTTAAGCTCAGGCTTCATAAACGACTCTTTACTCTGAGAACAAAGTCGTGAGCAGTGTGAAGACAATGTCAGAGCGACTTGATGACAAAATTAGGGTTCATGCCGAATTATGACAAATGCATTTTGGTACCGACTCGCTCAGAGATTCAGACAATAACTTTTCTTGGGAATGTTGCTGATTCCATAAAAAATGATTGTTTATCTTCCAGAAGATAAAAAAGACAAAATAAAAACAGAATGCATGAGGCTTTTCAGAAGCAAAAGTGAAACAATACGAGCTGTTGCATAAGTTATTGGCTTGCTAGTCTCTTCTTTTTCGACAGTAGAGTTAGGAAACTTACATAACAGGGTTATTGAGAAGGCAAAAATGGTTGAACTTCTAGAAAAGAAGAGAATTTTTATGCTAAAACGTGCATAACAGTCCCTATCAAAACCGAGTTAAAACTGTGGTTGTCAGGTAGGAAAATTCGGCGTGAGAACCCCCATGTATGTTTCAGTATAGATAGCAGTACTGAAAGTTGCGGTTGTGTTATAGGTAACACAAAGATTGGTGGACCATGGACAGAGCCTGAGAAAAAAGTATCGCTGATGTGAATCAAACAGTGTTTTGCAGTTTGTGTGACCTATGGGAAATCCCTTATATAGATTTGTTAGCGTCGAAGTTAAACAAAAAAGTCAGCACATTTTGCGCATGGAAGCCAGATCCAGAGGCTATCTAAATTGATGATTTAAGTATTGATTGGAGAATGTTTTCATTATGTTAAGTTTTCCCTCCTCTCAGCATGGTGGGATGTTGCACTCAGAAAGTGCAATCAGACAGAGGTCAAGCAGTCCTGATTGTTCCCCTGTGGGTAACGCAGATGTGGTGGCCACTGGTGATGTCATCATTTACAGACAACCCTGTCATACTTCCTCGTGTAGAGACACTTTTGAGGTTGCAACACACAGATCAGAAACGCCCACTTGCACATCAACTCCTGATGATTGCTGCAGAGTGTCAGGGATTCCTACAGAAGTAAAAGGATTTCCAAAACAGGCAGTCGGCATCTTCATGGACAGCTGGAGAAACTCAACAAAACGTGAGTATCAAGTGTATATTAAGAGATGGTTTCTGTACTGCCGTGAAAGGCAAATCGATAGCATTTGTGTTTCTGTGACGGATGTTGTAGAATTTCTAACACAAGAGTTCTGAAAAGGAATGTCTTACATTATCTACGTTGGGTATAACTTTAGGACAGTTTTCGGCAGGGACACATCCTCTTGTTATCAGATTTATACATGGTGTCTATAATTTGTGTACATCAAAATGTAATTATGAACAAAGTACTTAAATATTTGCAGAAATTATCACCAGTGAGAAAATTGAATTTGAATGCTTTGACACTAAAATTGACTATGTTGATGGCACTTGTGAATGCAGCAAGAACACAAACAATTCTTTTCTTCATATTGTTTTTGATGGTTTATTGAAATAAAGCAGACCAGGCTTTCATTGTAACATTAGAAGTTTTCATCTGTAAATGTTCCCTCTAGACAGGAGGTGTGTGTATACACCATTCTTAAGAGTATTTAAAGCGCACTGAGAACCTATGAGCTCTTCACGAAGATAAACTGTTGACCAGCGCTGTGAAACCTAACAAAGCAGTAACACGGGACACAGTCTCACGTTGGATTAAAGAGGTGTTATTCAAGTCTGGAATGAACATTAAAATGTTCGGTGCACACAGTATTCGGTCAGCAAGCACATTTGAGGCAAGACCGATTGGTGTGCCTATCCCCGAAATTATGAAGAAGGCTAGATGGTCTAAAAATAGCACGTTCTCAAAGTACTATGACAAGGAAGTTATGGTTGAGAAGGATATGTCGCAAGCGATACCAAAAATGTGATAACCTATTGTAGTAAGTTGTATTACTTGCATAATATTGGTGTGCATATGTCTTTTCTTCTTTTTTTTGGTCATGATGAGAGCTCTAAAGGCTCATTTCATTGACGAATAAAATATCGCTGTCGTCATAGAATTGAAAACGAGACTTACTTATTTGATTGTAATTCTATGAGACAAGGATATGATGAGATGAAATGTCTCCCTCCCACCCTTTCCTTTCTTATTGATTAACCGACGGTAAATGAGAGGAAGTACACCATACTTACACAATAAAACTTTTCATGACTGAGACAATCTTGTTCGATTTTACTCAATTTATGCCATGTGTTCAATATAAATGTGATTGTTCCGATGAAAAGTATACGTTCATATCTCATGAATTTTCCCCTGAACAGTAACAAATTTGAAAGTGCACTCTAACTATTACCTAACTAGTATTTCCGTTCTAAGAGCTAAGTGCAAGATACATTGTAAATGTGTTACTTACGCACTTCCGCCCGCTAATAAAATTGTTTGAATTCAGATGAACTGAATCGCGGTCATAAATTAGACTTCTAGGAAAACGGTTGGTCATAAAAAGAATTCAAGGAAGACGTGCGCAAAGAAATATTTAGAACGAAATAAGTTGGGATGGGGGCATTTTTGGCAAATACGCGTACAATGAGAGGACATGGCTGTACAACTTTAAAAGTAAATTAACATTACGGGGTGTACTCGAAAACAGGGCATTTTTTATGATAGATGTTACAGCTGGGTCATATATATCCTGACTCGTTCACTTTCCACAGCATGGTGGTAATTTTATGAAAATGCTAAATACGCGATATAAAACTTATCCGTAATGAAAGTAGTTTTCTCCTTTTCCATATCGATTACCAGCCTTATAATTTCAAACTTCCTCGGACAATACTCTGCGCTAAATAAAACTTAAATTCTTAAACTAGGTATCTTGTATAATGAAAATTCCAAGATTATGAATTCGTTAACATAAATCATTACCTTAAAAGATAATAAAATTTTATTGTTTGCGATTAAAAACGAAGCAAAATTTACTGAAACGGGGTCCGATTTCTATTATAGATTAAAAAGCGGCGGAAACGAAAATCAATGTTGAAAGATTTCCTATGTAGAACTAAATTTCACCTTTAAAAAAATACACAGGGTCACGAAAAAAAATCAGATTTCAGATTCTCCTTACTGAAAAGTATTTAAGGACGTTTCAGAGGGTTACAACTTATTTTATTATTTTTATTTTTTTTTTATTTAATTTCTCATTTACTTTAAGTGGAATGATAGAAAAAAAAGCCCAAATTTTAATATTCATGTGTTAAGAGTATCTTTAGAAGTATATTTGAAAAATTTTGAAGGTAAAAAAAAACTTTTTTTTGGTTGATTAAAAAATAAAGGAAATCTGTCCGTTGAAACAAAAAATATATATAAAAATTGACAGTTTTTATATATTTTGGTCAGGACACAAATGAGATTTAATCCCCGTTTTGTACTTTTAGTGCATATATGACATCATTTTTATCTGTAACTTATATAATACCTTATAAGTTATAAATGGTGATAAAGATATTTCAAAAATATCATTTTAGTATGCTGTTTCAGTATTATAAATAAAATCTTTCTTATTTTAATGCCATATTTTTTCAACAAATTTTGCCAAATATTGATGATCTACCATTAGAGCTTAATCTCTAAAACAAGCAAGTGACACCTTATTTTTAAATCATATATCCTTTAGTTAAAGTCTAAAGTACTTATATGCATTTTAGAAATACACGCTGAAACGCCTTTAGTGTTGTTTTTATTTATTTTTTTATTTTTATTTATTTATTTATTTATTTATTTATTTATTTATTCAACAGATGCTTTAAACCTAAACCTGTAACTTCCCTTATAACATTTTACAGCGAAGCTGTCTGCCTCACGTTTGAACTATTTACGAGTAATGACGGACGAGAAGATCAAATGAATATTTGATATTTAAGGGAAAAATATGCTTTTGTGATGGTTTAGGTGTAAACTAGCTAAATTATATGCATCGTATTTCACGAAAATCTAATATCCTTACTGAATTACAGTTTCTTTAGAAAAATATAAAGCTGTCTTATCAAAATACCTCTCTTAGATACACATACACTGAGACCTATTTCGAGCGAAACGTTACAAATATTAGCACAATCGAAAAGTATTATCATAGTTTGTTTCACCGTCTCCGTATGACTGAAAGACGTTTTATATGGAACAGAATTAGGGCAAAAATTGCATCTCACCGTCTTACAAGTCCATGTTTACACGTGACATTCTGCCTTTGCCATACTGACAAGTGATATGCTGTATTATGTTTAGTGCGTTTATCAATGCTGTCTAATGACTAATGCTCTTGTGTATCTTGCATTAGTTAATGATTTGGCTTTCATGTGTCATAATTTGATGCTGTTATATTTTAAAGTTTTGTTAAGCAACTATCAATGTGACATTTGTTTTACGTTAAACTGTCTAAACTGCCTTTTTTGGGGCAGAATAATCAAAGAGAAGTTAATTCGTAGAATCAAAATCCTGCGTTTCGTTTTTACTCAGGGGAGGAAACTGAATACTCGGAACTCTGGGAAAGTAATATGATCATAACAGGAGTTGAAATATAATAAAGGTATAGCAGTTTGACTTTTTAAATAGTTTTATTTTCACTTAGGGTAATTTTTAGGAGGGGGTGGGGGGCATAGCCCCATGGTTTTTAGGTGTGTGTGTGTGTGTGTTGTGTGTAGGGGGGCGGCGGGCATAGCCCCTTGGGAAATATTTTTTCTAGGAGGACGGAGATGCATTCTGAGGGGCATCTGAGGGAAATTTGGTAGATTTTTTTTCAGTTTTGACAAGATTCCTGTCCCACGACCCTCTTGTTATTGTAATGGGGGCTAATGACAACGCCTGGAGGTTGTTGCAGTAGGCGGGCAGTTAACCTATTATTGCTCTTAGGAAGGACCAGTACTAGACTCATATCCTCCGTAAAAATCTCACATACAAAACATGGTAGGTAGCCGCCGGGCTTGAACTCACAACCCGTTTATTCAATATATAGATCGTGAAAATATTTTTCTACATGATTTATAGTGACATTAATACGAACTTTATGGCACTGGCTGCAAAGCTAGTGCAAACGCCACCTTTTCTGTGGTGGACGAAATTTCTGTATATACTACTCCGAACTATCGACAGCGAGTTCAGGTGACCAACTATAGTTCTACTCGAGTTATAGAGCGTCCGCCTCGGGTGCGGGAGGTCGTGGGTTCGATCCCTGGTCGCAACATACCAAAGTCGCAAAAAAAAAAAAAAAAAAAAAAAAAAAAAAAAAGGTACTGTTAAAGCTCCCTTGCTTGGCGCTCACCATTTAAGGGTAGATGCAGGACTGGCTGGCCTGGTGTCAGGATAATGTGACTGGGTGTGGTATAATGCCACATGTCCACGGCGTGATACTGCTATGTGGCAGCACTATATCTATCTCAAGTAAACATCGTCTCCAAATGACTTAAAAATACTGTCGGTGGGACGTTAAACCCAACAAACAAACACTACTCGAGTAAACTCGTATTAATGACGTAATAAATATACTCTAGTTAGTAATCAACTGACCGTATGAGGCTTACCCATTGTGACGTAATTTGTAAATAGACATATGATTAAAACAATAGATCTTTTATTTATGACTTTTTTCGAGCTTGGGCTTGAATAAAGTAGCTGCCAGCTTACATGCTTATTTAAAGACAGGATATCATAGATATTTATAATTTTCTATAAATTTGCCTAGATGCTTTCCGTCTGCCATATTGCTTTCTAGTCTACCTACTTACCTCTCTGGATTGAACTCGCGTAACCCTACAGAGTTCGTATGGTAAAACCCCGCACGTTTTATTTGAATCTGGTAACTCAGTTAACTCTAGTAAGTAAACTGAACTCGCTCCAAGTCAAACCGGCAGAGCGCCCTCCAACGTCATGATGCTAGGTGCACATTTTGACATTTGTCATTCTGCTTGCGTACATGTGTTATTTTGCTTAGCTACACGTGTCATTCATCGATTCGTTAAACCGACGAAATAAACTCCATTTTAATACGAAACTGGACTGTCCAGCAATACACAGTGCTATACGGTGATGAAATGGAAATAAAAGCAGATGTATTTTCAGTAGTTAATTATGATGTGAATGAGTAATGAATGTTTAATGTAAAAAACAACAACAACAAATAACGCAGACGACGATTACACCGTAGTGTACCAGTCAAAATGATGCTAGTCACTTAGACAAATGAAACAATAAACATGTCAAAAGGCAAAATGTATTTTTTGCCCGAATTCTGTTCCATAGTTTTATAATGTTTATTTCGCCTATTGCATTATATATGCTTATTTCGACTTCGCAATATTAAACGCCTCAAAAATAATATTTCGTACATCATATAACAATTTAACATTATCCATTATCAAAATCTATTGGCGGCAATGTGAAACTTAAAGCCGCTATTACTTTACATACGCTATCTTTCTCTGTTTCTCTTCTTTCACTCTTCTCCTTTGCACCTGGGAATTAGTGAAGACTGTAAACGGCTTTATATTATTTTCATTTTACTAAGTTCCGCTACGTCTTGGACCCTTTAACCTCTACCAAGATAACCAAGGTACCCTGAAACATTATAGGAACTCTTGGTTATCTCCGTGAAAGGCCTTAGATCCGAAATGTAGCGGAACCATTACAGGGATTTACCTTAATACTACAAACATACAATTCTTCCGATTTTTCACGCCGGTTCCGTATACCCAACTGACAAAAATCATTCGTTACTAACACGGATAACTGAGCAGATACTCAGTACGTACAGCAGGTTCCTAAACTAATGTGCCACTTATACAATCGCACAATCAGACATAAAACATAATGAAGATGTCAAAGGGAGAAAACAAGTCCGGTGTTACGAAAGGTATAGTAAACAAATAAACATCAATATGTGCTACATACAATACACTAATATCTTTAGAATGTTTCATAACAAAGGGTCTATAATAAGTATTAAATGATGATATTATACATCAAATTATGACGCACTCATAAATATTAATATCTGTAACGATAGAAAGATTGAGAGAGAGAGAGAGTATGTATTTTGATTTTGTCTACCAATTTCCAATCGTGTCACCCATCATTAATATCAGTCCAATCCAGTCAGCGCTTCCTTTCCTTTTTCTCTGTACTGTCCAATTTGTTTTCTCGTTTATTTTCACTTATATGTGCTATATATATTTTCTCAGCCATGTTATTTTGTTTACAATTTCATGTATCGGAGAAGAACACGATAAGATTTATCGTTCGTTCTAATCCTACTTTGATTGTATGTATGTAACTATGTGCTATGTATAATTGAATAAATATGTTTAAACTAATATCTGTAAGTTATTCAATATATAAAATAACGTCAAAATATGCACCAGCATATTGGATCTAATACTTAAACATACTTATTTAACCAAATACATGTCAAATTACATTACATTATGGCAATAGGTACTTCTGGGAAGTATTTGGATTCGTATAAGTTCCTTTAAACGTTTAAATTATTTTCTTCGTAGAAATACAAAATGATAATCCGTAATCAACATTTAATCTAGACCTTGTGATTTTGTTTTTAGAAATAATACTTCGTATTTAAAAAAATGTATTTCAAAGAAATCATATAAAAAGAAGGTAGAGTGGGTATAAATTATATATTCTTTTCGGAATGACAGTCAAACATTTTTTTAAATGTATATATTTCCGAGAACACGGGTACAACTTACCTTGATGTTATCAATCAATGCACTGTTTTCAGTGACGGAATCCTTGATCACAATATATATATCCTTGTAGGCCCCATTTTCGAGTTCAATTTCTCCATACACAGCTGCAACTAACAGAAGAGATATAAGTACATACTTGACGTCCATTGCTGCAGCTACAGTAAGAAAAAAATAGTTCCTGCGTAGAGTAATGGGTTTTAACTAGCTACCGCGTTGGAATTAGCGGCGTAAACATCCGCACTGCTCACATGAGCAGACGCTTATTTGTAAAATATGATATTATTGATTTATGACCTGATAAAGTTTACTTTAAAAACATTTTAATCGCCATTGTATAAAGTATATTGTTAAACATGTTAAGCTTAATTGCATAAAGTGTATTGTTGAACATTTAACCTTAATTGTATAAAGTGTATTGTTAAACATTTAACCTTAATTGTTTAAAGTATATTGTTAAACATTTAACCTTAATTGTATAAAGTGTATTGAAAATCATTTTAACCTTAATTGTATAAAGTGTATTGAAAATCATTTTAACCTTAATTGTATAAAGTGTATTGAAAATCATTTGAACCTTCATTGTATAAAGTGTATTGTAAAAACATTTAACCTTCATTGTATAAAGTGTATTGTAAGAACATTTTAACTTTCATTGTATAAAGTGTATTGTAAAATCATTTGAACCGTCATTGTATAAAGTGTATTGTAAAAACGGGTTTAACCTTACTTGTATAAAGTGTATTGTCGCCGATATAAATTATCATTAGAAACGTTGCAAATTGTAAATGAACAATACGTTTAAAAACCATAAGTAACAAAAGCTGTCGTGAAAAAGAATGCAACGGTTTAAATATTTAGAGCTATTTCAGTCAATCCTGTAGGAGAATTCGAACATTTGACCGAATGGACGAACACAGTTGCTAAACCATAACAGACCTATTTGCAACAGGTTTTCGCAATGTTGGAGTCAAAATTACTTTGCAGTATATGCTCAGTTTGCTTATTCAATCTTTTGGATATCTGCATTAATAGTTCAACATAATTGCCATCGGTTGGTCGTATGAGATGTTCAAGTTTAAGGTAAAGCATGTTCTAGAATCGTATATTTCGTTTGATAATACGCAAGTATCAGAAAGAAAGAAATTAGTTTAAGACATGGTACATCCGTACTTTCGATTTCATCATGCATGATTGTTTTGGTCAAAAGGTCTGGAAGTGTACATTTAATTTGGAGTATAACAGACCGACCAGACTTCAAGTGTTGCACCCAAACGTCAGATACAATCATAATCAAGATATTGATATACCAATACCAACAAAGCATTTCTTTCAAATAAGCCGATTTGTTTGTTATATACTCTAAAAAAAAAAAAAAAAAAAAAAAAAAAAAAACAGGTCCCGGTAGCTGTTTGGTTAGAGCGTCCGCCCCGGAATCGTTAGGCTGTGGGTTCAATCCCCACACGCGACATATTAAAGTCGTAAAAAATGGTGCTGGTATAGTTCAGCATATAAAGGTATTTCCGTTGTTCAGGACTGGTTGGCCCGGTGTCAGAATAATGTGACTGGGTGTGGTATCATGCCACATGTCTATGGCGTGATGCTGCAGTGTGGCAGCACTATATTTGTCTCTAGAAGACGAAATCTCCTAATGGCTGAAATTGTGTCGGCTTGACGTCATTAAACCCAATAAACAAGCAAACTATTAAAACTTACCGACAGACTCATTTACGGTCTTAAGTATATCGAAATCATGACGCTTAACAAGGTCGGCATACATATATGATCATGTATTCTTGTAGAAAAAGTGTGACGATGCGTTTTCACAGGTGTATATACAATCTCTGACAACTGCGTCAGGGAGTCGTGTGGTTAGAGCAATGGACTCGCACGCCGGCGGACCGGGTTCGATCCTGGGCCGGGTCGAGTTTGTTACAAAAGTATGAATCACTCCCAGTGTGAGAGAAAAATGATATATGAACGCCCCAATCAGTCACGAAGAAGGAGAATTAGTGTGTAGATCGCTTGAGTACATGTGGCACACAACATATCGGCCTATAATTTTATAAACTTAAGTTATTCTAACGTCAGGAAGGGATATTGCAAACATATGCTACCGTCATAATGGAATATTAGCAAAGTCGGGAAACCAAAAATGTTTGCCACAAAGATTAACAGAATAGTCACCTATTCTATATTCCTAATATCTATAATACATGTAATTTGTTTCTTAATGGACGCTTAGAATGTTTCACATGTCTACAGAAATGAATCCGGGTTCTTCAAGAACGTGCTTAAAAAACAATATTGACGCTGCAGGCACATCGTGCATACGCACAG
This sequence comes from Solen grandis, assembly GCA_021229015.1. Taxonomy (NCBI): domain Eukaryota; kingdom Metazoa; phylum Mollusca; class Bivalvia; order Adapedonta; family Solenidae; genus Solen; species Solen grandis. The sequence goes on along the minus strand of JAIFHC010000361.1, from coordinate 27,337 downwards.
ATTTTATGTTACTCTCTTGTTGGTAAGAATGAAAGGACTGTATTTTTAATTTATTTTATTGTTGAAGTTAAGATCTAGACACTTCGTCGCAGTAATTAACGATCGCATACCGTTTTCAAAAACACGGTATCCTCGTAACCTTTGACATCGAGTTATGCACCATTGTGTACTTTCGCCCAGGTTCTACTTACAGCAGATGGCGAGCACCCTATGTTTATCAGATTGTATGCGGCGATTGTTGTCAAAAATGTATTATTACTTTGCATTTATGTTCTTTGTATACGCAATTTAACGTTGTATGTCGTTCATTGAAATATGTTGTTCCCTCACAGTTAAATGACATATTACCTACAAGAGCCATTTGATATGGAAAATCAAAAATTCCAAATTACAAGCTGCTTGACTTTCTCCTTATACTTAACGCAACACAAGGGCTCTCAGTACTTTGTTTATTAGAAAGGTTTTAATTCTGTCACTTTCTATTAGGATATCGCACTTTATCGAAATTATTACGAAAGTTTCATCCAGCCCAAATCAATATCCATGTTTAGCCCTAAGTAAAACACGAATACTAATTATAAATGAGGGGCACCGTGGTCCAGTGGTAACGTTCATGACCTTCCCAGGCGCAAAGTACTGGTCCGACCCAGGGACCGTCGATAGGGATTAGTATAAGTTGTAAGAACTTGTTTCCCAATCGACGTAAAATAAATAAGACTAAAGTTTAATTTAATATATAATTATTCACACTTTTATATTTGAAAATAATATGTAATACCTTCTTGAATTACTCACATTATATATGAATATTTTTAGACTTATATAACGAAGAATTATTATATAGACTGTATATATATAATACGGGTTCCCGTGTCTGCCCCTTAACATTCTTGTCTTTTTGAGACCTATATAATGGGGAATTATTATAGACTTATATATATGTAAATAAGACAGTAATACGGGTTCCCAACTCTGCCCCATAACACTGTTTGAAATAAAGACCCCATAACTGCCAACATTTCAGTATATATATAAATGAATTTCGTTCTCTATTATACTACCCAAATATTTTAATCTAGACAAATGTAATTAGTCATTAAAGAAATAGTGTATTTCAACTAAGTCATATATTGATTATTTCGAAATCAAGAATGGTGGAATGTTTTTCTTATATGATTTCAAAGTCTAAAATTGACTTAAGTAATTTTCATAGTTTTCGATGTGTAACCTTCAGCGAATTGAGACTGCACTGAACAATATTTCAATACGTCCGTTTCATTAAATTCATTTTTTAAAGATGTATTTTATAACGACATAAAATTTGGGTTATGCATATTAGTAGTCTACTCCAATGAAACTTTCAAAGAAAATTACATTTTACTATCACGGTTGACCTCACCAGACGATAACTACGGTTTGCGACTATTGGCCCGAGTATCACGTGTATTGTGAATTTAGCGCTTAATGTTATTTTTCTACAATACATTTGGAATAAAACGAAAAAAAGCGATAGTAACCAATGATGAGCAGGCCAGAACCGTCAACATGATTGATGCTGGTATCCGATACTACAGGTACTGATTTATCAATTTCGAAAACACGTGACGAATAATATTACATATGTATATATTTCATATTGTCATCAGTTACACTCAGTTATCATTGACTTGACTTCACTATTTGAGTTTATCGTCGCTTCGACAGTATTTCAGTCATATAGCGACGTTCAGCTAATTACAGGTGGAGGAAGACCCCGAATGCACAGAGGCATCTGGGTAGAACCACCGACCTACCGCAAGCAAGCTGGAAGGCTTCCTCAAATGAAAATCCGAATGACCCTGCCGGGATTCGAACCCACGCGATGAGGGGCTGAGTCAGTTATCATTAGTTCAGATTGCGCGGCTGTTCAGTCGGCATCATTCCAGTATCCGGCAACTCTAAGAGGACGTGTACGTATAGATTTTTTTCTGTGTCGATGCCTTCAAAACGAGCAGCGCAACAAAGGGACATTATCGCTGATGGACTTATTTGGTGTGAGTTAAGAGTTTGCTGTTGACTTCGCTATCCCAAAGGCACCACGAGCATATATGGGGCAGACATACATTTCAAATAAATAAATTGTAAAATTCACACTTTTTTCTTTAAAATTCACACATTAATCTGTAAAATTCACACTTTTTTCTGTAAATTTTACAGTTTAAACTGTAAATTTTGCACTTTAATCTGTAAAATTCAAATTTTTTTTCTGTAAATTACACATTTTTTTTAAAAAAAAAAATTTTTTCCCTGTATATATTATACATATATGTTGTATGTATATGTTGTATGTATTTGTTTTTATAAATATATTTGATGTGTCGGTATATATTGTACATATATGATGTAGGTATATGTTGTATGTACCAGTATATATTGTATGTATATGTTGTATGTACTGGTTTATGTTTTAAGTTACGGTATATGCTGTAGGTATATATTGTAGGTATATGTTATAGATATATATTGTAGGTTTATATTGTAGGTATGTATTGTATGTATATATTCAGAGGCCTGTTGGTCCGCCGTCGGCATTGACCAAATATGGGAATATATTACGGAAGGATCCGGAAAGTGCCGTGTATGCACGAACATTGTCTGTCTGAGATGATGCGATATAGACCTTTGCCTCGTGCAAAATTCATCTTCTGCGAGCAAAAGCATTTAAAAAGCATTTTATTTGTTGGTTATCAGGGAGAGAGTTGACTGTTTATATTTGTTTTATTTTGCGTCATTTTTCAGCTGTTATAATCTGTTTGTGTATCGACCGATAGAGGAATTGAGACTTGAGTCGGAGGTTTACTGCCTTAACCAGTTTTCGCGATATTTCGTCTGATTTTTTTTTTTTATTCCTTTGAAAGCGTTTGCAATATTTTTCTCTCGCCTGAGAATCGGTGTTCATTGATTTAACCCTTTTATTTGTACAGGATGGAACATTACGAAAAGTTTGAGAAGTTTATGTTTTCAGATGTGGATCCTGTACTTGTGGCTGGCGATTCGAATGTCCATCGTATCAACAACGTGGTCCTAGATGAATCTGATGTGTCCATTAGATGTCTGCCAATCTCCGGTGAGTATATATCAAGTAGCTGTGCTTGTGTTATTTACATATCTAGTTTAATATTCACAGTGTACGTTCCATTCGTGACAAAAGCACTGCCAATCAGGGTTTGAATATTCATGTTAATGCATTTTTCAATTTTTATTGCAACAAATTTAAAAACAAATGATATTACTCAGTCAATATATCTTAAGTAGATCTATAATTTATTCCTTTTTTTATTAATAAAAGATCTCATAATGTGCTTTTTACTGTGGTTTTTGAAAATAAGTTTGAACATACCACTTAGTTGGAAATGGCATTCTTTTTTTGTTTTTTTGTTATTTAAAACCAAGGAGCAAGATATACATACGACAAGAAGATGTTCAGAAAACAGCTGAATTTGTGTTTAGCAGAGGTCAACTACAGACGGCTGTATCTCTTCCTAGGAGCCAATGATGTATTGACTTCAGACCACACATTCTACAGGTTGTAAAAAAAAAATATGTACAAATGTTGCTATCACTATATTATGTATCTGTAACAGGTAATGAAAAATAATGGCTGGACTGGGATTGAACCAAGGGCCTAAGGAATCCTGTTCCTGCTCTCTACCACTGAGCTCTCTATCGATTTATCACCTGTACCCAGCAACACCAGCTTCCAAATTAAGAATTTGTCCTGAATTCTTAGAGACAAATAATCATTGTGAAATTTTCTTAATGTGCCAACTGAAGCAGTAGCCAGATATTCATGTTGGGTGCCAAATGTAACAGGTGTTGAAAAAATCACTATGTTACTGGGACTTGACCCCAGGGCTTTAGGAATACCGTTTCTGCACTGAGCTACCAAGCCACATGCCGATTTGCTTATTGATTTATACCTGTACCCCCCACTACATGTCTCCTGCCCATGATTCAGCATAGCTGTGCCTGGTAATCTGTTCTCTCTATGTTGCATTTTGCTCATGCTAACATTTATTGAAATGGATATTTAATAGATATTTTTCCATAGATGTTACTTAAGAGAAAAGACGTCATCTCTTAATACATAAATCCTGATTATCTATGGCTCCCTACTGATGGATAGTTCCTAAAATTTATGATCACAATTTCTTTGCATGATACATGAGCTCTATTGTAGTCAACATAGATTTTTTCCAAATTATTTGGACAAAGACACTGAATTTCCTACTCCCAGAGGTATAGGTCATCTTCCCAAAATGGTAGAAAAGACCTAGCAGGTATGTTTTAAGTGATATTCATTTCCTGCCAAATTTTCTGCTGTAAAGGACTAAAAGTATGTAATTAATATCTTTCCAATGTTTACAAAGTTTAAACTTTCTGATTAAAAATTCAAGCCCAAATTGGTATTTTAAGTTGAGGTAAAGCTGGATATCTTGGGATTATTACCAGGCTGTCAAGTCCCATGCCACATGGCGTGATTGTATATTTGGCTCACTTTTGTCAACATTTACCTAAATGTCTCGTCTGTCTCTTGAGTGTGAGTGTGTGGGTTCAATCCCTAGCTGTGACATATCAAAGTTGTTGAAAATGGTACTGATAGCTCCATGTTTGGCACTCATTATATATATAAAGGGTAGTTACAGGACAAGTTGGCCCGATGTCAGGATATTGTAACTGGGTGTGATATCATGCCACATGTCTACGGCATGATACTGCATTTTGGCAGACCTATATCTGTCTCAAGTAAGCACAAGTCTCCATATGACTGGAATACTGTCGGTGGGATGTTAAAACAACCAAACAAACCTAAATGTCTGTCATTTTATTGATGACTGAATAAGAAAGCTATGTAATGTGAACATATCACAAGCTTTGATGCAAAATAATTGCCTCCAACAACATATCATGTGATTGCTTGTTTACTCGTTTAGAAGTTCTTTTATTATTATTTTTTTTTTTTTTATTGATTTCAGACATGATCATGCATAAATGGAGCAAATTAATGGTTGTCTCAGTCACAGGGATAGAGAACAGTTTTAAATACCATTGATAACATTACTGTTTATGCAAATTAAATATATTAGAAACATTTAAATTCAGGAATGTGACAGAGGTGTGTGACATGGTCCACGAAACTTGTCCTGACACAGAGATTGTTCTTTGCGAGATACCACCAAGGAGACAGAACAAGAAGAAATCGCCAATTCCAACACCGAGGTTGAAGATGATGCAGGAGTGGATTCATAGTGGAAACAGAATCTTGAGGGATATTAGTCTGAGTACACCATATGTCAGATTCCTTGGTACTTTTCTGGTATGAAACTTATTCCACTGCTAATCACTCTGTGCATTGATAACTGCAGGTTTATGTTCATTTAAATGTCCACAATAAATGGTCTATTCAGTATTTCAGAATAATGTTCTGATGTTGATGTTACAACTTCATCTCCCTTAGCATGAGTGTCAAACCTAGCTCCTTGACTTGAAAGTCAAAGTTAAACTCTTGTTTAAGGTATGAGTTAATATATACAGACCAATTTCCAGTTGAACCAAGGCTTTGTCATATGCATTTGCATTGCCTAGTTAGGTAAGGGCCACACTTGGTGCAAATAATAAAAATATTTGTATCTATTGTAGGGAACACAACTGGATATGTTTAAATTATATACAGTAGAACCTCGTTAAATAGAAGTCCTTGGGACCAAGCTGAAAACTTCGAAATAACGATTATTCGGATTAAAAATCCGATGGAAATTTCAGTTTGTGAGCGTGCATATCTGCGTTTTCATTACTGGTGAATATTGTGGAAATAGTTATGCTGTGAAAACTACCTTTTAGGTGTTCATTTATACTATTTGCAAGTTATGAAAAGGAATGAAAATATATCATGATCTACTTAGATGCTTCTGGTGAACATAATCATTCCTACCATGACATTTTTTTAACGATACTTAATGTCAAAGGGCTTCGACTTATTTATATAAAATAAAAATTTAAAAAGTTTGATTCATAAATTTTTTTCTTAAAAATATATAGGGGAAAATGTTGGGACTTTCATTTAATTTCGACACATCAAGAAATTTGACTCATCAAAGTTTGACACAGAAGTTCTACTGTATATGTGTTTGTTTGGTTGTTTAGCAGTTTTTTCCATAGCATGACCTTTTCATAGACTACAGTCTGTATATAAAGTGAACTGACCTTGAATTGCACACAGGTAAAATAGCATAGCAAGGGTGTCTGATATGATTTTCAAGCTTACTTCATAGAATTATATTGTAAAATAATTTGTTCTTATTAAAATACATCAATGAACATGTAGATTAAAGAATTCTTAGTAATGATGTGTAATATTCATTTCCCCATTCTCTTGTTCTTTTATATTTATAGTATGTACAGGTCTTTTACAGATTATTTCTCTTTTGTGTCCATCATATGTTATTTAAATTGTAGACTGCTCACCATCTGACCTTAGACGGACTTCATCTTGATAGAGAGGGAGCTGAACTTTGTTATAAAGCCATTGTTCAAGATCTCGGTGTGCAAGAGAGGGCCACATATGACAGCTGCTCATCATTTGTGTTTGTTTCGGAGGACTGGCCAGTTCTTGGAGACGTGAAACCAGAGAATACAGTAAATGAATGCCCCACTTCATATGCTGATATTTTGCAAACTGAGGTACTTTTTTATGTCTTTAAAAAAGAGTTATGCAGTAAATGCAAGTAAAAATCTTGTGGGTGTCTTTTAAGACTTGTATTGTAATTCAGAAATGTTCAGTGTACTTATAAACTTTATTTAATTTACAATGATTGGACAAAAAGCAACATCACTTGTGAAAATATTCTTAATGGCATTGCTTGTTGCATTTATTTGTTCCTTGATGTGGTACCCGTGGACAGAGAACCTAAAGAAAATCCATGTGTCCAAACCGGCGGCCAAATACTCTTTCATAAAATTGGAGTGACATGGGATCAAACCCATGTTGCATTTGTTAAAAATCAGTGTTAAACACTATGCTATCCAGAAAATTACATGTTAAGTTCATTGCAGTATAGAGAAAATATTTGTAAATAACAAACTTCAAGGTCACAGCATAAGAGATTCAGAAGAGATTCAGCAATTTGTTCCTATGCATCAAAAACTGGTTTCATATGTGCCAATTTGATTTCCAATATAAGCCATAACTTTTCAATCTGATTTAAAACCAATGTTGGAATTTTATAGTATGAAAAAGTTAAATAAATCAACTTTTTAATTATCCAAAACACCCTGCATAAATGAGTTTTAATTAATTCACTGCCATGATAATGAATGGTTACATTACCACTGGTGGAAAGTTTTTTTTTTAGAATCTCTTCCTTGAACACTTCTTGCAGTTATAATTTACAGAAACCGTACATATTGGGATCCTGAAATGTGTCGTTTGTAAGGTATGGTTTGCTGCCTGTGTTATCATGGACAGTCAGAACATGGGCTATACTTGATCCTAAGCAAGCATTTGTAGTTAAGTTATTTATATAATTAAAAAGTAGTTAAAATCTGCTAAACAGTTCTAATATTTAGAGCTTTGTGGTCTCACCTGTTTTAATGTTTTCCTGGAATTTGTTCCAGTTTCATTTAAATTTTACCCACCATTTCATTTAAATTTTAGCAACATTTTTTGCAGTTTTCAATTTGAATTTGACAAAGTTGTAGTTAAGTTGATGAAATTGCATCTTTATCATTGATTTTGAATAAAAGTCAAGAAAAGTCATTGTAACTGAGACACAAAATACATGAGTAAAAATTGAAAGAATTTTGATTTTGAGGTTCAGTTAATCACCATGTTCCATTTTTTTGTTGCAAGTGTGTTTCAGAGATGACTGTACAAGATGAGAGGCCAGAGAAACTGAAGAACCCTGATAAGGTTAGAAAGAAGCAGGTAAATGTCTGAAAGGCCAAAGTAAAAAATTGTTTGTCTATTGCTGACCACATAGGAATATTTTTTTCTGGCATTTGTCACATATTTCCTGTAAAGCAAACTTTGATTTGTCAAACTTTGTTGTGCCAATTAATTTTTTCTTTAATTTGCTTTGTTTGACAAATGCATTGATTATTTTGCTTGTTAGTTGAGTTTAACGTCCCACAGACAGTATTTCAGTCATTTGGAGACTTATGTATACTTGAGACAAATACATTGCTGCCACGCTGCAGTATCAGGCCATAGACATGTGGCATGAAACCACACCCAGTCACATATACTGACACCAGACCTCACATTATCCTGACACCAGCCAACCATTCCTGGAACTACCCTATATATATGCTAAGCGCCAAGCAACCATTACCATTTTTAATGACTTTGTAATGTTGCAACCGGGGATTGAACCCACAAACTCAAATCAGATGCACAAAATTTTGCTTAGTTGTATAATGCATACAAAAATTGATGCGACATACTACTCTGTTCCGGGTTTAATATTTGAAGTATTGTTCAGTTACTGTGTGCAAAAACATTTGCAAATCTTTCAAATTGAACATAAAAGTAAATAACACTTTCAAATGAAATAGATTATTTTGTAGGATTACAGTATTCCTTGGAAGTGTTTAACACACCACTGCAAAAATATTGCTTCTTAATTTGTTAGAGAAGTCAGTCACTACAAGATTTTATTACAGAATGTGCGTATCCGGTGCAGACAACCATGGAAGAGACACATGGGGAAAAGCAGATTTGAATGCAGACGCAATAGATGGCTGAAGAAGAAGGTAATCAGTGTTACTGATCTCATGAATACATCTTGACTTATTAGTCCCCTACCGGTGTTAATGCTGGAGGGGACTATAGGTTTGCCATACGTCTGTCCATCTATCCGTCCGAATGTTTGGAAATTTGGATTCAGTGATAACTTTAAAAACGTTTAAGATAATAATATGAAACTTGGTATATGAATAGATGGCAGTATGGAGATTCTGCATGACACTTTGTTTTTTGAGGGTTTTTTTTTTTTGTCAGACCAAAATTCTGGTTGCTATAGTAACTGCAAAATTATGCACCTCACTGGTAGTGGACTCGTGTGTTGCATGCAACACCAGTTACTTGTTAAGTTTGATCTGGGCTTAATTTTTCTTCACCATAGGATTATTTTTTTTTTTTTCATACTAAAGACATATTATATTTTTTTACTGATAGTATAATTCACTTTTTTATCTTTTGTTCAGTGGTAAATTGTTAGTAACCTTGCTTATTTACTATGCTTGTGTCCATTTATTGATATTTTCTCTACTGTCTGCTTTTCTTTGCCATATTAAATATTTATGATATAGATATTTTAATGTATCCTGCATCCTATATATATTTGCTTCAAACTTTACATATTTATCTTGTATTACAAGATGGATAAATTCCACAAGGTAGATATCTCATGATATAACTAATTCAATGACTGCCCCTTTTTTACTTTTAAACATGATTAAAATTATGTATGAGTTAAATCTCAATTACTTGGCATGGAATTGATATAAAACTTTCATATTTTATTCCAAAGTAATAGACTATCAAGATAGATTATTCTTGATGGAATTAAATACAGAATATGGCCCTTTTTTAACTTCAAATGTTTTGAATAAAGGTTTGACTTGACTATTTGAGTTTACCGTTGCTTCGACAGTATTTCAGTCATGTAGCGATGTTCAGCTAATTACAGGTGGAGGAAGACCCCGAATGCATGAAGGCATCTGGGTAGAACCACCGACCTACTGCAAGCCAGCTGGAAGGCTTCCTCACATGAAAATCCAAATGACCCTGCCGGGTTTCGAACCCACGCGGTGAGGGACTAAGTGAGAGTTAAAGTCAGCGACTTTACCCTCTCGGCCACGGAGGCCCCCGAATAAAGGTTTTAAATATATCTTAGTTGATTTTGGTGCAGATAATTGGCCTTTTTTGATGTAGCAGTGGAATAGTCAAGTTCACTCTTAAGGACGGCTCTTGTTTAACTTGCAGTCTATGTTTGTCATGCAACATGTTCATAATGAAATTTTCAGTTTGCAAGGAAGGTCAACTTAAGGTAAAATTAGAATGTCTGTTTCTGTTTAAAGGCCTATTATAGTTAATAATGATATAGTTAAAAGGGTGTTATATTGTAGACTTTTGCAAATGGTATATAATGTGCAAATATCTGATTTTAACAGTTTAACACATTGAAAATGTTGATCAGACTGTGCCATATAGTGTTTTGGATGGATGTCAAAATACTGTCATTTTTTAAATTTTGCATTACCTAATATTCTCGAGAATGTTTAAAAAATCGAAAATAATATGAATCGCTGAATCAGAGTTTGTTTATCTTCTACGTCATCAGTTTGTGTACTTGTGATTCGTAAACAGCAACATCAAGTAACTGACAACGATCATGCTGAATATGCAGATCAGATATTTTATAAACAATGGATGGTCTTTAGTAAAAAATTATTTTTAGTTTCATTGAGTTTGTACTGTTTGCATCTCTTAGCAAATCTGTAAACAATAGCTATGCTTTTCTGTTTGAAGAAAAAACACTGCATTTGGTGGAATAATGGGCCTTTAATATAATTTTAGATGTTGAATGTTTTTTTGTATTCAAAAAGTGTTGGTTCAATTTAAATGTTCATGTTGAATGCTGGCTGGAAGAATGTACAATAGTTTTCAAGGGAGGTCTACCTAAAGGGACTGTCCTCCAGATTTGCACTAAAAATATTTTCCTTTTATTTATGAACACTATTTCATCATGAAAACAGGATATTTTGCTTAAAAACTATATTAAACAAAATCAAGTTGGCATAAGCTTACTTGGCATGCAAAACTGTATCCAAATCTGCTGCATGCAAAACTTTAAACAAAGCACCAACTCCATTTAAGATACAAATTTAAGAAAGTTTCTTTTTCTGCTTTATAACATATTATTTTAGAATTTGAATAATTTTTTGCATTTAAAGTTTGTTTGTTCAGTTTGAATGTTGAGTGTTCATGTTAAATACTAGATTCAAATAGTTATATCACCAACAATACTTAGCGCTAAGGAAATTCTTAAACTGGGTAGAAACACAATTCACCACTACTTTTTATTGTGTCACCTGCTGTAAGCAAAGGTGACACATAGGGATTACTTTTCTGTTGTCTTTCTGTCCATTCATCCATATGTCCATCTTTCCGGTGACACACCTGTTCCATAGAACGCTCTTGTGGAATATTCTAATATTATTATCAGACATGAATTGTTGCCGTAAATACGAAAAATATTTATTAAGGAATTAAATATCCGGGCATTTTTTTTTTTTAGAGAAACAAGAATATTGAAATTTGCCCTTAAGTATTTATTTATTACTTAGTACAAAGTAATGTTGGAATTTGAGCAAGATGGGTTTCAGTATCAACAAAGATCACAAACTTTTTCTCTGTAACTATCAAAGATACTGCTTGGGAACTTTGAACAGTTTTTCACCAGTGTAAGTTGATTCTTGAGCTGCAAGAACCACAACTAAGTCTTTTTTTTTCTATAATTATGGCCCTTTTTACACTTATTTATCAGATTTGCTGGTTAATATTTGTATTTAGGTCATTTTTTCTTGCTTACTATCAAAGCTTTTGCTTGGAAACTTGGAATACTTATTCAACATCCTAAGGTTTCTCTGAACTTCAAGAATCATAACTCTGTCTTGCATTTCCTAGAATTTGGCACTTTTTACACTTAGAAAATATCACATTTACATGTTAAATTTTTATTTAAATCCATTTTTTTGGTCACCTGCTGTAAAGCAGAGTTGACATTTATGGATAACTTTCATTGTCTGGCAGGCTTTTTCCACTAGCTTTTGAAAAAACGTGACACAAGTCTTCTTTGGATCACTTGTATCATTGAACAAGTTTTTCAAATTTGATACATTGGGTTATCACATAATTGCTTATTTAAAACATTCTATTAAAATTGTAGGAGTGAGAAATGCCATCAGGATTATGTAGTAGTCAACCTTACAGATGATGTAGCAGTAGAAATGCCAGCTGATAAAATATCTGGAGTATGTTTGGTAAGACTGAATTCAAAGATTTTACAATGCTTTTTTTAAGGCATGTGTGTATGTGTGTTTTATATAAAAAAAGAAACAAAACCTGAAACATAGCTTATATATGTGTGTCATGACAGCTCCTTTAATTATGAATGCCTATATTATGTGCAGTATTTTAAAAAAGGCACACTTTTTATTTAAAATGTAGGAAGCTTTAGGTCAGTATTAAGTCAATGCAAAAATAAATATTAGGCAATGAAAATACTTCCCAAGGACTTCAGTGGTTTTTTATTTGCCCTTTCCCACAAACAGATATGACTAGTTATGCTTTTTTTTTTTTTTTTTTTTCTTTTTTTTTTTATTCTCTTGGCTTGTGCATGGATGTCATTATGAAGATGAGCTTGTAACTGTAGACCTTTATTTGATTTATTTAACAATTAGTTTGTCTGTCATATTTGAAATTGCTGTTTTGCAGAGAAGAAAAGAATTGTCTATGCAAGTTTGCCAGCCAGTCCCTAACATTAGATGCACAGAAAATGCAATGAAAAAATTGCAGAGAAACCAGGTAATAAGTTGTGCTATAGTTGGCCTGTATTATCGTTTGGAAAGAAGAGAGATTCTCAAAGATTTATCCTATATTTATGATTATCCTGGCAAAAAAATTTAGTACCATACACCATTTAATATTTGTCCAGGCAGAAAATACTGATATTTTCTATATGTTTTTATGGACATTTGTACTTCATGTGTCAGAAATTAATAATTATAGTGACATCTTTCACCGAATTCATGTTTCTTTAATAGAGATGGCTGCCTTGCCCAGAATGTAATGTAGTGTGTTCAAGAGATGATTTTCTGCTGGACCATGTTATCAAACGCCATGTGAAACTACAAGAAACAGCATCTGCTTCTCAAAAATCAAGAATAACTCGACCTACAGGATTAGTAGTATGTTCAAAAGCTTTATTTTCCTTTTAAAGAATTCCATAGGTATTTATGTTTAGTCATAGAATACTTACCCATATTCATCAGCTGAGCATGCAGTATCCATTAGATAGCAGTAAATATATGAAAATTTATTAAAAGTGAACCAGTATTCACACAAAATTAGGGATTGAACAGACTGAACCAGAATATCACTCTAGATGGGATTCAAACCTGACCCGATATATTCGCTTGTGCTTTCGCCCTGCATATTTTTTATCTTGAGACATGAATGAAGGACGAGGTAGTCTCGTTATATGCATTATTTTTGTTTGCTCGTCTGAGCACGAAAATGCTCATTGAGCAATCATGATTGCTCTGTGTCTGTTGTAGTCTATAACAAATATGTTCATAAAGAAGAATTCTTGCCAACTTCTCTAAAAATAGATGTAAAAAAATCGGTTTTATTTTGCCTTATTATTTTAATTTGTTAATACAGACATAAGTTTCATAATATTCATTGAAAGGGAACTTTATAAACCCCCAAAAGGTTTGTTCATTTCTGGAATAGTTCCTCTATCATTTATTTCAAATTCAGAAGTTCTTTTGATTCAAGTGAGCATGGAAGGGCCATCCTGGCCCTCTTTGTTTTTTTTTATCATTTCAGTGGAAGACCTCAAGTACCCATTTAAAAGAAAAATTGGATGACCGAATGAATTCGATGGAAATGAATAATTGCATAATTGTTATTGTTTTTAATATTATTAATAAAATTCTTTAATTTCTGTAAAAAAGTTTCGGTTGTTTTTTACTGGTCCAGGTGTTAAAAAAAATTATCGGCATTCCTGCAATTTTAACTGTTTTAGGCGTTGTCCGTCCGTCTATCAGTAGTCGTAAATTGAAAACAATTTTTTAAATGACGTGCAATTAAATCACCATTATTCAATATTTCGGCAAAAGTTTGCCTTTCTCAAGGGAAAAAATGAATTGTTAGTAAGTGCTACATAACAGACATTTAAATAGTCGCCAAATTGTTATTAATATAAAAAATTGCAATTGATTGATAGAATTTGGCGACTATTCAAACGTCTATTATGTAGGACTTGTTAAAAATTCGTGTTTTTTTTTCTTGAGAAAGGCAAACTTTTGCCAAAATATTGATTAAGAGTGAATTTAATTGTTTATCTGGAAAATCAATATATTTATTATTTTGTTTAACAATTGTTTTCGATTATGGGGAAATGAATGTATTACCCACTCCTTTGAACACTATAATTAAGGTCTTTTGCATAATTATTTGAAAAATGTCAGTCTTCAGTCACGGCTTGGAAACATTTTTTTTTTTATTATTAAATTGCTTGAAGATATTAAAATGGGAAACTGCCATGTATATAAACTAGATCTGGGAACATAATAGTTATATGACAATATACATATGTCTGCTTTGAACTGGTTCAGTTCTAAACAACACCTGTACGTTTACTACAATAAGGAAATGCATGTAACACTCACAATGACAACGGAACACCAAAGAAGCCACAAACATCGGATTCATAAGGTAGTTCCAGGACTAACTGGCGTAATGTCGGGATCATGTGACTTGGTGTGGTATAATGCCACATGTATTCTTTTTTGTGTGTGTTTCAAACAAAAGGTCGGATCTCGGTTAACCAAACCTGCGTTATCCGAAACATACCCTTTATCTGAACCTAACTTTCGGTCCCGATTTTTTCCTGATATAAGATCATATGAAATAGAACCCTTATGCGTGTTTTACCGATAAAGCAAACTTACGGAGGATGGGTATAAATGTGGAGCGATGTTATCACAATCATCTCTTTTCAAGAATGGTTTCCACAACTTAAACAGGCGATATCTAAGCTGAGCTTCAATGCCATTATATATTTGTTTCACGTGGAATGAGATCAATGTAGAGAAACAGGAAATAAAATGGTTGACACTTAATATAACAATAAAAGCATATTATTTAAAAACTTGTTTCATAATTTAAGAACATGAATTATCATTTACAGTTATTATCAATATTCGTTATAATTTAAAACACGAAAAACATCTTCACTACATACCACTAAATACAAACATTAAAGTATAACATTTGACCATAATGGTATATTCAAACAGATGCTTTATTCGAAGTGAAACGTCAGGAGACTTCGGATAACCGAGATCAAACAGGACAAGTATTTCTTTTACGTCAATTGGGAAACCCGTTTATACAACTTGTATTAATCTTTCTCGACGACCCTGGAGTTGAACCAGTTCTTTGCGCATGGGGAGTTCATGAGAAATCCTTGCCCTAACGCGGTTTCGAACCCTCAACTTTGGCGCAATGTGGTAACACTATATCTGTCACGTAGGCAGTCTTCAAACGATATACTGTCGATGGGGCGTTAAAACCAACAAAAACATTGGCAACCATGTCGATAATATTTATAACCTAAAATATCATCTTCGTTTTTTACCATGTAAGATATGAAGGCTGCTGTTTATTTCATATAAACCTTGCAGTTTATCATCGGCTTCCAATATGATGCATATAGCGGTACGGACTAGCGACACGCTATACCTACTACGATACAATGGACTTTATATAAAAGGAAAACGTCTTCTAGCATAACACTAATGTGCTAAAGACCACACAATGCGTTTTTTCGAATTTATATACATGTAATTACTTCACGCCAATGTAGCTCAACGTGGGAATTCACCTACCAGACACGCCTATATAAATTGTAACAAGTAATATTTTGTCCAAAGGTAAGGATTATATCCGAATGCAATTGTTAACAAAATAATAGTAACACCTTGCGCTTCTGTATAAATGACCTATTTTACGGATACGGACATGTGCATGCGGGCACGTGCACATGGAAAAGATTAAGTATTTTCATTCGAGCAATTTTTATACGGATGCGGATATACGGACACATGGAATAGCGGCCAAATCATAACAGCATGCTTTCAACCACGCACACTATTTTCTCTCAACCCCAGGACCAATCCAAACACTTTGCACTGCACAACGTGATACGAAACAAAGGAACAATTCGGAGGCATCGGAAGGACCTGTCGTGGATTGATATTCTTCCGATTTTTTTTTTCAGATTTAAGCACAAGTTAAAAAATTAAAAGCGACATACATGTACGAGATGACTATAGTGCTATAATCAAATACTTTATGTATGATTCAACAAAAAACATTCGTGAAGCATCATCCAGGAGTAACTTATTTCAGGTTTTCGATTAATTGTTTTTTGTGTCTAACGTCCATAATAATATTAATAAAATCTTTATTTATAGAAGGTAGCTCAGTAAGTTTACAAACATTGTGAGTATGACTTCTTTACACGAGGCCTTCTGAAATAAAACATCAATGTTATGTACAAAATGGTGATAAAAGAAAATATAATAACAACAAACAAACAAAATAAAAACAAGTCTTTAGTTCCTAATCCCATGGTTTATCCAAAATACGTGGACTTTCTAAATATCTGTTTAACGTTAACGAGAATCATAATGATTTTTCATCCTTATTAATTTTGATGTATTCTCAGAACGTGTTTAAGTTAAAAAGCGATACGGTAATAGCGTTTGTTACAAGCTAAGCGGCGCAACCTAAAAAATATAACCATATTCAATTCAAATTCAGTATAAAACTTAAATTTGGTGATAAAATTCCACGAAACGACATATTTTCATTTCAATTACGTCAGTTGTTTTCTTTTCTGGGGTCATTTTCATGAATGTACGACAAAACCATACGTTAACAATAATGCGGTATAGTGAAAACGTACGGCTACACGACAGGAAACTTCTGGTGCTGGGCCTTCCTGTATGTAATAATTCAAAACAACACCTTCACATCTGTAATCAATTCTGCATAGTCACTGAAACAAAAAAAGAAGAAAAACAAGAAGTTGTCAGAAGATAACACATCTCGTGGAACATACCACTTTACCAATATTCCAGTTTCATAGAAACTAATGTTTCAAATACAGAATAGAACTTCTTCAAATCTTATCCTTGGGATAAGGTGTTTTTGCAAGTTCAGAGTAAGGAAGTGGCCAAAAACTGTGTCAAAAATAAACAGAATTTACCCAAGGTCAAATTAAACCTTCATACTTTATGATAAAATGAGTACAAAAAATAATTAAACTGATAATCCATCCAGCAGTAATCAATCAGAAAAGGTGCTTTTATGCAAATGCAAGTCATAAAGGGGACATAACTGTGTCCAAAATATACAGATTTTGCCCAAAATGTAACTTGGCTTTCATTTTATTAGGATAAACATGTGTACCAAATACTATTCAAATATGTCAACAAGTACAGAAGTTATCACGCAAAGTGATTTTTTTTGCAAATTGTAAGTTTAACAAGCGCTACGTCTGAATGAACTGTGCCCCTGTTGGGGGCCTTATTTCACCTGGGGCCCGTTTCACTAAACTTCGTACGAAGTTGATATTCGTAGTCGTACGAAAACTATCGTACGAAGATCTTACGAAAATCTTACGTGCGTTTCACTAACACCTTCGTACGAACTTTCCTACGAAACTCGCACTTACGAACTTCGTAAGTACTCTTTAACGTCGGAGGTTCAATTATGCGCATGGTAACGTCAAACATCCGGTTGCGCGGACCCGATAGAAGACCTATAGCAGACGTCAAAATGTCATTGAAGAACAAGTCACGAAAAGGTAACTGGTCGGAAACTGAAACCGCCATACTAATCGACGGCGTAACGGAGAGCATTTCTGTCATAGAGGGGCGCCTGTCATTGCATCTCACTGCCAATCAAAAGCTGAGGTGCGTCAATGGGTTTTTTCTATTTTGAAAAACACGTTCCCTGCGTCGGATACGTCTGTCAAACAACATGAACGCAGCCATTTTTTCTTGACTTACGCAAGCTACTTACCTTACTTAAAGTTACGAAGAAATCTACGAAAATCGTACAAAAATTCGTACGAAATTAACGTTAGTGAAACGCTGTTGAACGTCAATTATCTTCGTACGAAGAAATGTAAGAAAAAAATGTTCGTACGAAGTTTAGTGAAACGGGCCCCTGGTGGGTAGGGCTCAGCAATATGCATACATCTGTGAAGTTTGGAGGAGATGTCGTTTAAAGCAAACTGTTGATGTCGGACGATGCATGATAGACAACAACGGACGCAGGGTGATCCTAATACTAAGCTCACCTTGACCACGTGCTTTAGTGAGCTAAAAATCAACACAAGAGTTTACCCTGAATGGTCCTTCATGTATGTGAGTACATCCATGGTTTCTTCAATTGATCAACTCTTGCTTGTCAAATGTCTGAAACACAGCCAAAAAGAATCAAAACATATACATTTTAAACTTTATTCATGTAACAACTGCAAGATGCATTAGACATAAATTATGTTAAACACTTCCTTGAAAATTACAACTAAAACTGTAAGCCTTTAAATGCAAAGTTGAAGTACCATACCCTTTAAATTTGACCTTTGACCTTAAAGGATGACCTTAACCTATGCATGGAATAGAATGTATACAACACAAAGATGTAAAATATGTAAACAAAAATAGGTCAAAGTTCAACATTGATGGAAAGGTCTTGCCACAAGGAATTCACATGTGACGTATCAGTGCCCTGTTGGTAATGGTTCTGAAATGACAGGCATTTTAAAGTTTTCAAAAAATACAGCAAAAATAGGTCAAAGGTCAAGGTCAATAGGTGAAAAATTTGCATATGTCTGGATAGGCCTTATCCAGATGAATATGCAGACCCAAAAACGACGACGACAATGCGGACACTGGAGTTACGACAATAGCTCGTATTTTTGTCTTCGAAAAACAGACCAGCTAACAAAAAGGATTTTCAAATATGTACTTTATACATATATGGAAAATGGACTTCAACTCCTGGTGCCAATGTTTTTTGACCAATACAAATAATATGAACAATCTTGGTAGAGAGTGATCCATAGAACATCTGTGCTAAAACATTGAAATCCAGCCAGTATTTTTAGAAAAGAAGAATTTCCAAACTTGAACTATATGCAAATATGTAAAACGGGCTCTACTCCCCATGGCTATGTTTTTCAAGGCATCAAAATAATTTGAACAATCTTAGTAGAGAGTGACCTAATGAACATCTGTGCCAAATAACTTTGAAATCCAGCCAGTACTTTGGCACAAGAAGATTTTTCAAATCTGTACTTTATACATATAAGAAAAATTGGCTCCGACCCCTTGCAGATATGCTTTTTTACAGATCAGAATAATTTAAATAATCTGTGCAAAATTATTTTGAAATCTGGCCAGTAGTTTTGGAGGAGAAGATTTTCAAAGTTTTCATTTTTTTTCTTTCCACTGCCATGGCAACCAGAGTTCTGCATGGAATCAAATTCTTTGAACAACCATGAAAGGGCAAATTCTGTGAATATTATTTAAAATTAGCCTAGTGGTTTAAGAGAAGATGTTTAAAGTGAAAAGTTGAAGACGGACATTGACCCATCCTAAAAGCTCAAAATGAGCATGTTGTGCTCAGGTGAGCTAAAAATCCGTCCATAGATATGGAATTTACAGAGTGGACAAGTAGATGTAGCCTAGAAAAACAAAAGAGAATTTCTAACAACACCGGTGACCTTGACCTTTCAATAACACATATGGATGATGTGTGCGACACACCTTTCTGTTATGACAAACACTTCTGTAAAGATAAATGAAAATCCATCCATAGATATATAAGTTATATAGCAGACACAAAGATGTAGCCTTTAAATACCAAAGAGAATTTCTAACAACTCCAGTGATCTTGGCCTTTCAAGGGTGCACATGGTTGATGCGCGCAACACACCCTTGGGTTATGAGCAATACTTTTGTGAACTTTTATTGAAATCCACCCATAAATGTTCAAGTTATGGAGCAGACACAAAAGCGGGAAGGATGAAATGACAGACGGATGGGACAGATGAATGAAAGGATGTGTGCAAACCTAATTAAGCTTGTGTTTACTTTACCTAAGTACTTGGATTTGTATGATGTGTTGTATGCCCAAATATGCACTTCATGGCAAATAAGATCTTAGTACTGCAATCCACCCAACTAAAAAGGTACATGTGTACTTCAAACAGTGGCCAATCTGAAAAAAGAAGAGTATATATCTCATCATTTACAACAATCCTGTCACACTTATTAAAATTATTTTAGTTCAAAGTTCAATGCAATACGTGAATACTCCTTTATACACTTTAAGGCAAAATTTCAATAAGCCGTTTACATTTTACAAGTTACTTATCATAAATATGTCTACAAGAAACCATGGAAATGAGTTATGCCTCCTCATCTGCACTTTAGTATAGTGTATGTGTGTTTGTTGCATTCTGAGACACTGTGAATGTATGTTGAAGAAACTGAGAGTTGATTGAATCCATGAAAATATACATACAATTTACATATACTTTAGGGACCTAGTTTTGGACTCATCCAAAACATCATGGGTACATCATGGAGAAAAACATTCTGACAAGTTTCAAAAAGTGCTTAGTCATGGTTCATGAAGACACTCCTTAATTTTCTAGTCAATTCCACAAGCAATTTCTTAGATATTAGCGGGATATTAGCTTGAATGCAAAAATTTAACCAAAATTCTAAGTTAAAAGGGGGTCATAATTTTTAATATATTTCATCAAGAGTTATCTTCCTTTATAGTATGATACCCATAAACATATTAAAGATGTTTCAAATCAATCCCATGCCTGGATACTATTAGCATGAAAGTACCTTGCATGCTAAACTTTAACCAAAATTTCTAAGTTAAAAAGGGGCCATAATTTGCAATATATTCCATCAAGAGTTATCTACCATGAAAATATGATACCTCTTAACATATTAAAGATGTTTCAAATCAATTGCATGCCTGGATACTGAGATATTAGCATGAAAGTACCTTGCATGCAAAACTTTAATCAAAATTTCTAAGTTAAAAAAAAGGGGCCATAACTTGTAATATATTCCATCAAAAGTTATCTACCTTGATATTATGATACCCCTAAATGTATTAAAGATGTTCCAAATCAATTGCATGCCTAGTTACTGAGATATTAGCATGAAAGTACCTTGCATTCAAAACTTTAACCAAAATTTCAAAGTTAAAAAGGGGCCATAATTTGTAACATATTCTATCAAGAGTTATCTACCATAAAAGTATGATACCCATTAACATATTAAAGATGTTTCAAATCAATTGCATGGCTGGATACTGAGAAATTAGCATGAAAGTACCTTGCATGCCAAACTTTAACCAAAAGCTGCAACGCCAAAACCGATGACGACGCCAGGGCAACTACAATAGCTCTCATATTCTTCGAATAGTCGAGCTAAAAATATGATGTGAAAAGTATAATGCTTATGCACTTTGCTTCTCCTCATAAATCGACCCACATGTGAAATTTCAAGTTAATAGCTTTATTTACTTATTGTTCAATTATCTTCTTGAAAGAATAACTGATGGACGGACACTAGACAGACAAAGCAGCATCCTTCAGGGAGCTAAAACATTCAGCCAATTTAACTTTAACTCAATTGGTTGAGAGATGTACCCAAATAAAAATAAATGTATTTTTTTATCTACCTGTGAAAACCTTACCACGAAATGACAAGGATGGTACATGGTTTCTGCACCTCATAAGACCACAGGACAGAGACTGTATCATTTGTATCTGAGGAAGAAAAATCATTGCATGTAGCAAGATTACAAATAACGTGTGTATATGCATAAAGCTGGTTACTCAAATATCACAAAAAATGTATAAATACGCAATAGAAGTATTTCATTAACAAGTTATTTACAAGCTCTTGCATCTGTTTGATATCCGAAAAAAAGACAAATAGCACTTACAGATATTTTCACAAAAAACAGAACTAGTCTAGACAAATAGCACTTACAGATATTTTCACAAAAAACAGAAATAGTCTATCTTATTTGTTCAGATATTTTTCTTTTCATTAGCTTCCAAAACAGTGATGTGAGGCAGGAAAAAAAATGGATAGTTGCTTTAATAAAAAATAAAACAAGAGGGCCAAGATGGCCCTGAATCACACACCTGAAAAACATTGCCTTCAATTTCAATTATTATGAGTCCTAATGAATTCATATACCTGAGTACAGCAAGATCATCTAAGCTCCACAGAAAAACTACCTGCCATCCAAATTTTGAAAGTCTTAGCTCTAATTTAGGTGTATGTAAAATCAAATGAACCATGAGGTTCATTTTAAGTAAATGTTCAATTACAATCTAAGAATAAAAATTATTCAAGGTGTGTTTCTTTGTATTGTTACTTTTCCTGGCATCAAATTGCCATATTTTTTCAAGAATGTAGTTAATCTAAATGAAATATAGCTTGAAAGTTTGTCACATGCCCTTGCCTAATTTATAATGAAAAAATATTGTCAAACCCAATGGTTTACGTAACAGTTTTCAAATTTAAACATACTTTATGAAGTGTAAAAAAACCCATCTTAGTTCTGTCTAAAATCAATATATTTTTAAGAAAGCTGCATCTGTTTAAAAAAAGCATACTTTCTGCGTTTTTCAATATATGTACTATGAAAAAGGAACTAGCAAAAGCAGTCTCAACAGCAGTTCAATTTTGGACCTTAATGTCACACTTTATTTGCACTTGGCCATATATTGTTGTTTTTTTTCATGTTCTATGGCAGCCATTTTAAAAAGTGGCAGCCATCTTGGAAAATCCAGAAGGCGTGAACATATCTTTTTACAAGTATTAGCATTGCTTACGATCACCGAAGTGGCTCTGAAGTGGCTTCAACTTTTCTTAACTGGCAAAAATGTTGGCAACAAGTTCAAAAACACCAGAATACTGCAGATATCATAACAATGCCAAAAGTGGACAGCAGTGTAGTGCCATGTCATTCTGAATGGATATTTATATTTGGACAAGACAATAAAAAGCCTGCTTTTGATTTAATTCAGTGCTAAATTATTTTTAAAATAGGGAATATTATTTTGCAGTAGCTTTTCGTGGCTTTGTATTTTACTACGAGCAGTGTGGGAAAATTGCTATCTCATGAGACCAAAGGTTGAGCAAGATGTCAATTTTTCCTATGCTGCGAGTACCAAAATACATAGCCATAAATACCTACTGCAAAATAATTTTTCTTTTATTATATACCTATACATATTCAAGACACAAAAAGTCAATTTACACATTTTTTGATGAGTTTATCAAGTTCTCTCAAGAAAGTGATGTCACGAAACCTGATAGTGAAGTCATGCTACCTCTGTATTAATTGTCACCGACAATTAAGAGGTGATTGGTTTTAACAGTAACAAGGTCCAAAGCAGCTTGTGGTACACACCGGTTTAAGGACAAACAAGTAATACCATACACACGGTCAGATTAGGCGCAGCTACGTGTAAGGCGCATCCTAACTTTAGGGTAACTTATTTGAAAAAAAAAATCAATCAATTATTGTATCGTATGCTGCGAAATCTTGTTTTCAAATTTGCGCCGTCTGAAAGCTATCGGTACGTCACCGGGCTAATCATACGGTCGACTCCATACGGTGGACCGTTTTATTTACACATGGCATAAAATTACATTAACGACGGGTAGGATAAAGGTGACACATTTTCATAACTTGACATTAATCAACCGTGTCCCTGCATTCTAACACTGGGGACCATTGTCACCTGTCAAAATTCTCCCAACTAACAAACATTACGTAACAATTGCCACCTGTCAAGTTTCTCCTATACATCATGACGTATAGACTTTGTGGCATATTATCGTATTCATTGGCTTTCAGTATATCCATTTTCTGAGATCGTACACCGGTAAATTTCACTTCTCGGTGATTAAAAAAGAAATCTGAAAGGCTGTATATCATCATATAAGGCGCACCCCCTATATAAACATGAATTATCTGGGAAAAAAAAGTGTGCCTAATCTGCCAGTGTATACGGTAATTGTAACAGTTAATTGTTACTAAGTCTCCAAAATGAAGTTTCTCCTTAGACATCATACATGAATGGTTGTATAAATAAGGTTGTAAGTAAAATTGAGGGGGTGGGGATTGCCCCTTTGGTGACCCTTGTGATCATCAAAGATGTACCATTCAATCTATCTGATCATGGGGAACGAGAAAATATATGGTTAAGGGGTGAGAATGTCAATGGTTTTTGAAATAAAGGTCAGAAGTAAAACTGACAGGGTGGGGCCAGATCCCTTTGTGACAACCCCCCCCCCCGGACAATAAAGAAGTACAATTCAATCCGTCTCATCATGAGGAACAAGAAGAATATATGATTTATAGGTTGGGATCTGAACAGTTTTGAGATAAAATCATCAGTGAAATTGAGGGGATGGGGCCTTACCCCTGGGTGACCTCGGGGGACACCAAAGTACTAGTAGTACCATTCAATCTGTCCAATCATGAGGAACAAGAATATATATGGTTTAGTGGGGATCTGAACATTTTTTGATACTTAATAAAACCAGTACTTTGTTTGTTTCAGTATAACAGAAAAGAAAGAGTAAAAACTCAAATTTTCAATAATTTTGTCGTTTACCGTGATACAGTTCCAACCTGTGGTTCCCAGCTCACTGACATAATATGGAATTTTAATTTGTTGAGTTGTATTTGTGCCTCATAGTCATATTTGCATATATTTGAGCCAGAAAATTTATAGGTATAATGTTTTATTAATCAGACATGAGAAATAGATTTTGGTGGAATAACATGTCAACATATTGGGAATTTCAGCATTGTATTTTTAAAAAATTATTTAAACAATATCTGGGGGGAAAAAAGACCCTTTTTGCAAATAGGAAATCAAAGAATATATTGGCCTTTATTGTAAAAGGGAAAAAAAGGCTCAACTGAGTGCAAAGCAGGGAGCTACCATAGATATTTTTCTTCACTTCTAGTGGAAATAATGACGGGCCTTTCGGGAGGGGAAAATCATACCATGATGGCCAACTAGAGGAAAGTATAAGGCATCAATTTTTGTTAATATTTGATTTTATTTCCAAATCCCAATAACATGATTGTGTTAAACATGATACACCCAATGAGCATTTATTTTTTAAGGAACTGGGAAAGCTGCCCTCCTAGCCTATCAAGTGAGAAAAAAAAATGCATGATTTTCTAGTAAGTGGGGGAGGGGAAGCTATTATGAAGTTATGCAAAAATGAAACCCCCAGCAAAACCTAATGACATTCTGTTAATATAGTATGGCATGCTACAGGTTACTCTATTCATTCAAAATATTAATTGGGATCATATATTTATGTGATTTACATCATATATTTATATATACCAGCTATCACAGACCATCTCCTGTTTGGATGAGATTGATGCATGTACATACATTTGATCCAAATCTTGATTTTCACTGCACACTACAGTAAAGAGCTTCAATATTTATCAGTATCATAATTTGCATTAAATTGGAGTTTTCATTATAAATATTAATTATCGCCAGCCCATGGCGGCTATATTGTACTATCGAGCAAGAAAGCAACATTTTACTCCCGCATCGCTGATGTCATAGTCAAGCAGGTTCCTTCTCACACAGACATATGCAGCCTGGTGAATATGTCTTTGCTTCTCTGTTGGTCGCAGAAAGATGAACAGATCAGAATAACGGGAACAAGCTCTGGCAAACTGCTTTGAACGCTGGAAAATTTGGACTGGTAAATAGGGTACCGGAAGAACATGTTGCTAGACAGTGCTATCTGAGTATCATGCAATTAACTATAAAGAATTTGGTTGTTTATGTCATTGACATTTTGTCACAAGTCTTCACCACTACCAATAATTCCCAGTGTGTCAAAGAGTGCGGTATTGGATATAGGTATGACATTAACAAATCAATAACAAGTCTTTTCTTTCCGTTGTTGATTAATGCTGAACCAAACATGATAGCATTTCCCCAGACATGAACCCCTCCTTCAACTGCAAGTACTTAAAAGACATTTAATTTCCATTTACGTCACCAGTGTCACTTTCTGTTCACT
The DNA here is from genome assembly GCA_021229015.1 of Solen grandis. Taxonomy (NCBI): domain Eukaryota; kingdom Metazoa; phylum Mollusca; class Bivalvia; order Adapedonta; family Solenidae; genus Solen; species Solen grandis. The sequence goes on along the minus strand of JAIFHC010000361.1, from coordinate 1,303 downwards.
TGGTTAACATTGAGATTAAATAATTTTTGGAAATGCTAATAGTCTACTTGTCATATTCTAATATTTGGTTAAAATTAGTTTTACAAAATCCGCGAAAACCTATGACATTATCGGAAACTTTTCATAACAAAATTTTAACACTTACTTTATTCAATGATGTTAACATGTCAAAAAAAAAACTTTGAAGCAGTTTTAGTCTTATGTATGTTTAAATTCAATTCAAATATTTGCGTAAGCTTCATAAATAAGACGTAAAAATCGTCGTATGGTCTATACGATTCACCAACCTGCATATTGTCGAAGTCGGCACATCCAATATTTGACTTATCTTAAACAATGCTTTAAGAGTGTACATAGTTAACTATAGGGTCTATTTTGGAAACAAGATTTCAGCACAAAATCATGCCTACCTTACACACTGCTTCCAGGCGCCGAGTTTTTTCAAAGTCAAAAATCGGTTCCATTTCAAAAATGGCGACTATTAAACTTTATCTCGGTGGTCTCCGTACGGCATATTCGTGACGCATGCGCATTAGATTCTTATGTTCCAAATATAGATTTGCCCACCAGGGACCAACTGCCTAGTGTATTATAGGTATATGTTGTAGGTATATGTTATAGATATATGTGGGTATATATTGTATGTATATATTGTATGTATATATTTTAGGTATATGTTGTAGGTATGTATTGTGTGTATTTATCATAGGTATATGTTGTATGTATATATTGTAGGTATATGTTATAGATATTTGTAGGTATATATTGTAGGTATGTATTGTATGTATATGTTGTAGGTATGTATTGTATGTACATATTATATGTATATGTTATATGTATATATTGTAGGTATATGTTATTTATTGTAGGTATATGTTGTAGGTATGTATTGTATGTATATATTGTAGGTATATGTTGTCTGTATGTATTGTATGTATATATTGTAGGTATATGTTGTAGGTATGTATTGTTTGTACATATTATAGGTATATGTTATATGTAAATATTATAGGTATATGTTATATATTGTAGGTATATGTTGTAGGTATGTAATATATGTATATATTGTAGGTATATGGTGTAGACATATACTGTAGGTATATATAATACGTATATGTTTAGTTATTTATTGTAGGCATATGTTGTAGGTATGCAGTGTATGTATATGTTGTAGGTATATATTGTATGCACTCTACCCACTTTAGATAACAGTAAAAAAGTTATTTTGAGGATGCCCTTGTCATAAAACATCACCACTGGTTGAACTGAGCAAACGGTCTTTTTTCATAGAAAGAAAGAAAGA